>VXAU01002174.1:191719-301844 GCA_013399695.1 Formicarius rufipectus
AACACACAACCCACACAGATGGAGAAGTGAAAAAGGTGTAATGAAAAAGAAAACAAATAGATCAGTATTCTATTGTTAGTAGCCGTGGAGATAATTGCTAGGTTAATAAACCGAGGCGGTCTAAGCTAATGAAACTGGTGGGCCGAAACTGCGTTTTTCACTTCAGAAGTAGATTTGTAACAACATGCCTTTATCAATAATCAAATAAATAGATACACTGTTTGGTCAGCTGTGTCTTGCAACTTAAATGTGTGAGATAATTCTATTTAGTGTGCTATGATGAAAAGTCATCTTGAGAAACTCCTTTCTACAATTTTGTTAAAGAGACTCATGTGATATGCAGCCCAGTAAATTTCTCGTCTTTCATAGGTGATGTATTAGCTCAGTTTAGGAGGATGCATGCAAATCCAGTTTTGTTACTGTCTTTTGTCTTTTATGTCAAATGTATGATAAATATACATATGCGTTTGAATAAAAATAGCTTTATACATTGTCTCACGTGTTGAAGAAAAATACGAATGTATGACATGAAGAATGCAAGAGAATAAAAAATAAATTCATGAACAAATATATGAATATATGAATGATCAAGGCAACTTTTCCTAAAAAAATCCTCAAGCTTTTATGTTAAAGCTAGCTGACAATTCTTCATTAAAATACTGGTTTGGCTTTTTCCATTATTCTCAAATATTCTATCATAAAAATCACAGTGAGATACTTTGTTTCATATTTTGGAAGGTCTGAGTTTGTTTGGTGTTAATAGACATTGAGGAACTGCAGTGTGCTTTTGAGGATATGTCACTCCAATTTTCTTCCTTTGTTTCGGAAAAGAAGCTAGCAGTAGTAGAAAAGTTCTAACATTTGGCAACAAAATGGAGTTTTTGAGTCTGGAGAAAATGAGGCTCGGGGGAACCTTGCTGCTCTCTATAACTGCTTTAAAGGACAGTATAAACAGGTGGGGATCTGTCTTTTCTCCTAGGTAACAAGTAATAGGAGAAGAGATAACAACACTGAATTGTGCCAAGGGGGGTTTTCGATAGATTCTAGGAAGTATTTCTTCACTGAAAGAGTGGTCAAGCATTGGAACAAACTGCCTAAGGAAGCGGTGGAATTGCCATCCCTGGAAGTGTTCAAAAATGTGTAGATGTGGTGATTAGAGACATAGTTTAGTGGTGGAACTTGATCATAGAGGTCTTTCCAAACCTTAATGATTCTATGATAACTCAAAATCTCTTATTTTCACCATGAGTTTAATAAAGTGATGACCTTATCAGTAAATCACCAGACTCACTACCACACCTTCCCAGAGCTCCATGTAACAAAATGTCCTTTTGTGTGAAATATTCAAGGAAAATGAATGATAGTTGAAAGATCTGGGAGAGACAAAAGACCTCTCCAAATCTCTGTGTCTCCTGACTGTCCCTGCACTGTCTCAGTTTTTAATTAAATGTTAGGTGTTCTCAGGTGGCCTTATCAAACTGTGAAACCTGTTTGAAAATGTGTGAGCCAACACGGCTCTTAATTCAATTTACAGAGTTACAAATCTAATGTTTTTCTGAAAGTTACAGAAAAAATGAAATGAAATAAGAAAAAGACTTCCAAACTTTCTGTGCAAGATTTTATGGGGTAAAAAAAAAGAGTTATGAGGTTTACATTCTTTATTTAAAATAATGAAAGCAGCAGCTTTTCACTAAAGTTATATGTGTTTATAAATATTTTTACTGACTCCAGTGTACTTTCAGTCTGCTGTCTATATATTTGGCTTGCTATGCGAATATTATCCTAGGCAAATGTGAGTAACAGCTTGAGCTACTTCCCCTATAAGTCATTATTTAGATTCTTCATCTACTTTCTTTCCAGTACTCCAAAGGTTTCTTATGTATATTTGGTTTTGAGAAGTAAGAAAATTCTGGTCTATTATCTACAGAGGTATTGTACAGAGTTTAAATTTTGTTCTGATCACATAAGTTCCAACATGTAAGCACTTTTAACTTCATTTCAAAATTTTTACATGATAGTTCTTTCAAGCATTCTTTTCATGTTTTGTGTGACTAAATGCTGCATTTTCTGTTTAGAAAATGATCTATAAATCTGTGAATTGTTTTATGACAAGCAGTGAAAGTAAAACTTACAGTAGAACTGTTGAAAAGTTCTTTTTCTTTTCTTCAAAAGATTCCTCATGGTTTTAACACAGAAAAATCTTGTTTAAATTCTTATGCAGCTTTCCTGTATGTATTTTGCATGCTTTTGATTTCCATTTTAATTTACATCCATTTTTTGCATAGAAGATATTTAGAACTTGTAGCAATATTCTGCTCTGTGACAAAGCAAAAGTCTGCTTCTCAAAAAGAGAAATTTAGGTCAGTTTGAATATATCCAGGGCTTTTTGAGTTGAAGACAACAGATTATTTACTTAGTAACATTATGAATTTTTTCTTATGTTTGGAGAGAGAGCATTAGTCTAAAGAGATTTTGATCTAACCTACTGAAGTCATTCTGATATTTTTACAACACAAATTTAGTTTCATATTCAAATAGCAAAATCTTCAGAGAGCTGAAAAGCCATCTATTGCATTCTCTGTTTGCGTTCCAGAGATTGCTCTGCAATGCTCAGAACTGCAGTAGGAGTAAGTGCAAAGTGACTAGAATCAACCGTGTCTCTGAAAATGATGTCCCAGAGTGTCTTGCCTGTTAGCTAAATGTTGCTTTCTAGTGTGGAAAAGCCTAGTTTTCATAGATACTACAGCATGAGCTGTTACCTAAAACACTAAAACCACTTATTATTTACTGAAATGTATTCACTTTACCTGAAGGATGTAGTGAATTTAAGCTTATGATTCAGGATTTATTTTGCTCCAGACAGGTAGTGACTATCACTTTAAGTGGTTGTTAATTAATGCTTGAATATGGCAGATATTATATTTGATAATGTGGCTATAAATCCACACTATTAATGAAAAGATCCATCATAATGAGTATATTGCTGTCTATGCTGAATTATTATGAAATTCTTATGGAAGAATAAATGACATCCATTTAAAAACCTAATGGGTATCATTATGGTCAGTGTTAAAACAATGAATACCAAATGAATGAATAATAGGAGGGACACTAAAACTTAATTTTACTCATTAACTCTGTCGGTAAAAATGTGTAACCAGTATCACAGATTTATGTATGTATCCAAATTAACTGTGCACGTGCTTTGTGCAATTCTGGGACTGTCAGGAAAATGTGACCATCACAGCAAAATGTTCTACCACTTCAGTAGAAATACATGTATATGGTTTATGTAAAATACTGGAAGTACAATGGCAATAGCATAATTATGCCTAAAATGCTATAAATATTTTCTTCTTTGTACAAAGAAGCTTAAATAGAAATCCCAGCAGTATGGCAATGGCAATTAGGCAAACATTTTGTAATTGGTGTGCTTTATTATCCTGACTATGGGAACAAAAGTGTAAATACTTAGTGACTTCAGCTGCCCTAATAAGAACATCTGTTTGGGACAACATGCAGCAGCCCATTAAAAGCAAAGATAAAAGCACCCCATAAGGAAGGTAGCTCCAACTATGAGTACATGGTATGTTCATTTATCTCAAACTTCTCAAGGATCTTAATGTTGTCCATAGGGCTGCCTTGTCATTGCCCTCTATAAGGGCTTCTAATAGTTTCTCTTTAGTAATAAGTGGACATATTTATTTTTTCCTTGTTAGTTTTTTTGCCAGCTGTCCCCAGGGAAATTGAAATTGCCGCAAGCTTGAGAGACAATTATGTCGTTAACAACTGGTCTAAAAATATCACTTGATCCCACAGAGTTCTTGTTTTTTGGGAGGGAAAAAAGGAAAAGGTGAAGTTCAGAAAGGGATTGTGACTAGGAAGAGTTTAGATCTATGCTTGTGTGTCACAATTTTCATCTGGCCAACTAGAAAGAAAGTAAAGAGTAATTTTGATGGAGAAGTGTCATTTTTATGGGCTATTTTTTGTATCTCAGAATAACTAAGGCAAAAATTCTCACATTTGATCTCAATCTGTAGCTTATCAGCAATCTTTGATCTGGGTCTATATTAGGTGTTCTGTTCTGTGAATCCATATCAGGTACTCTACAGTGGCTCTGAGGAAGAGCTCTCACCTGCAACACTGAAATAAATGGAAGCATATTGTGTAATAAACTAGTAAACTGCAAACAGGATTCACTCTGCAGATCTGAGAGGAAGAATTGTCCTGAGAGGAAAACCACAGGTTCAGGTTTAGCACTACTCTTGCCAAGTAGTTTTATTTGGCTCCTCAGGGAAAACAGAGAGAGATGAGTGTGGAGCTATTATTACAATCATAATGCATTAAAAGAAATGTTTATGCTTCCAGTTCTTCACATAGAATTATAAATGATTTCTAGGAACAGACAAAGTCTGAGAATATAAAAATAACTAAGCTGTACCAGAGGAAAGTCCATCCAGCCCCATAGCCTGTTTAATCACAATGAGCCAGCAAGCGCCAAGGGCATAAGAAGCTGGTATGGGTATAATGATACTTCATCACATGCTTTCTTAACCTCAAGCAACCTGTAGCCTGGGTACCTCTGAGATGATGGAGGTGTCTTTGTATTTAAAGGCTTTTATTCCTCCTAACCGCACATTAAAACCTTTATCACATGAAGATCTAGCAATAAATGAAAGTCTCATTTGGGACAGCAAGTCTGGTTCTGTGGCAGCCTGCTCCATGTCCTGCCCTCTACCATTGTTACTTAATTTTGAATTGTCCCTGAAAAATGTTTTTTATGGGAAAATCTAGGGGATCAAATTCTTTTCTGTGTAGCCTCAGGTACATGATTATTTGTTCTTTATTATTTTAAGCAACTGTGTGCATTTATGCTGGCAATTCAGATAAGTGGCCTGGAGGCAATTACCTGTAGTTTGGGAAGGATTGCATGTATTTGCCATGACATAAAAACACAAACTCTTATGTTTGCCTCTCATCCATCAGTCTATATTGTAAATCACTATATAACACATTTGACACATCAGAAAAAAGGAAGATATTTTGTGATTATATTGTAGGAAAATCCTTTTAAATGTCTGGTTTTCAGGGATGAGTTTTTTCTGTCTTCATATTAAAATCTGCTAATTATTTAAAACAATTATGTTAGCAGTGATTAGAATCTGCATGTCTTTGGTATTAATGCATTAAGGGTTTTTAAACCTCTCTTTGATTCAGGTTAGTATCAAAATAAATGAAGAAATGACATATTGTTATCACTCTTCTGTGTGATTGTATCGCATCCTAAATTTTTGTACTGAAGTATATAAAATGCAATGAGCCCTGGAAAGTTATCTGAGCCAGTACTAAAATAGCTAAATAAGGTTGAAGAAGGGGAAGCAATAAATCAGATCAAGTAGAATCTTAGGAATATATATATATATATATATATATATATATATAAATAAATAAATGTAACTACTTTTCAAGGTATATTCTGGTCTCTCTTGAGTGGGCCCATGAAAAAAAAGTACTGGTCCAAAAATACCTTTTCTAACTTAAATTGTCTCAATTTTATTGCAGAAATGATGTAAATACTTCATTCCACAAAACTTGCTTTTTACTAACCAATAAGTGAGTTTTCTGGGACAGTTAACTGTAGAAAAGTATGTATGTATGATGATGCCCTCATCCTTTTTACTTATCAGCTCTCTTCAGCTGTGACAGAGCTCACTGTACTTCTTTAAAGGTGAACCAATTAATAATATTTTTCCTAGTATGAACATCAGTTATGATACAGAGAAGATGTCCTATCTTAAACTTTAAACATCTTTCTCCAGGCCATAGGAATGACAGTGTGTTCTCAGAGTAGAACTGTCATTTTTATTCTTAGCCATATACTAGTTCAGTAGCTACTCTTCATTGGTACTGGCTTGTCTACTCTTGTAGGTACCACAAGTTGCCAATGGCCAATTTTCAGTTGATGAACACAGTTCCACTGAGGAGAGTGACTGTTGCTGTTTCTTGTATAGCAGAATCCAGGCTAAAGCATATAAATTTCCAATGATTCATGTAATTTTGGATGTTGTTAGTTGTATCTTTTTTCACATTTCTCTTAAATGATTGATTAAGCCTTTTAGGTATTAAAATACCATGAACTTGAAAGCAAACCTCTTGGTAGCAGAAGTTACTGCTAGAGCACTTTTACTAAAGTCCTTACAAATATATTCAAGAGGAATTGTTGATTTCAAGCACTTTGTGTTATGACTTTGGGAGGTGAGTAAGCAAACAATGTTCAAAAATACATGACACAGGCACCAGGGCAAGTTAATCACTTCAGAGTTTCTCCTTCTTCCCAAAAGTGTGCTGCATTAGATTAGAGCTATAAAAACAATCTGACCTGAGACATTCTCATGCTGTAGGGACTGAGAATTACGTACTGCTCCAACAGTCAATCCACTTAATAACTTCTCATGGCTGAAGTTATATTATCCATTTTTCTCTCTTTTATAGGATCCAGCTAAGCTTGATCAATATCCTGAGGAAATGTGGTTTTCTATTTTAGGATGACATTTTCCCACTTGGCAGGATATTATATTCATCAACATGTGTACAATATGGTACTAATTTATGTCTGTGCTTTAGTCTGGGAAAAGTCTTCCACACTGTATTAGGACTTCTAACTATTACTTTAGTCAATTTTAAATGCTCTTAAAATACAATATACTTCCTCATTTTACTATAAAATAATACTGTATTGAGTCAAGAGATGTAACTGTACTGAAATGAAGGTCGAATCATCTAATAATAATTTTAATCATTAACTTCCCATTCCACTAGGCTTAAACTGAGGCAAAAAATGGTGCTTGAACCAAAACTCAACACACAAAATTCTTTTTTAAAACATATCATGGCACTTGGACAGAATAACTTTTAGATACATAGATTTACCAAAAATGCAAGCAAAAGTTTTCAAAATAGTTTTTGAGCTACACTGTCACAATTATTATTCTCATGGGTACTTCAAGGACATGTCTGTTTTAATAATCTACAAATTGCTTGATACTGTTCCCTAGTTTTGAGCCTGCTAGTATGGCCATATAATTGAAACACTATGCTGCTGAATTAGTAGCAACTTTTTAAAGAGTACTCTAGTACTGTGTACTCTAGTACAGTTTTGGGGGCTGCAATAAAAGGAGGCTGTAAAGCTACTAAAAAGTGTCCAAAGGAAGGCAACGAAGATGATGAAGGGCCTCGAGGGGAAATCACATGAGGAGAAGCTGAGATCACTTGGTCTGTTCAGCCTGGAGAAGAGGAGACTGAGGGGAGACCTCATTGCAGTTAGAATTTCCTTATGAGGGGAAGAGGTGGGGGCAGGCACTGATCTCTCCTCTATGTGACAGGACCTGAGGGAATGGCCTGAAGTTGTGTCAAGAGGTTTAGGCTGGATATCAGGAAAAGATTCTTCACCCAGTGGCTGGTCAAGCACTGGAACAGAGAAGTGATTATAGTACAAAGCCAAAGTTCAGGAAGCATTCGGACAATACCCCCAGGCACACAGTGTGATTCTTGGGGTGGCCCTGTGAAGAGCCAGGAACTGAGAAGCACGTTAGTTTGTAATTTCTGTTGGAAATTTCTTCGTCAGTCTTCACTGGACAGTTGACGATGAATGTACACCTTTTTTTACTTTACACAACAAAGGAAGCTTAAGTACAGGAAGTCTCATTGTGCCAATGGTATTAAATTTGTGATAGAAGCCTATACAGACGAGTCAGGTATCCTCTGCAGCAACACCCAGATCTCCAGGCTGAGAGACAGTTCATAAAAATAATAGCTTGTCATTTTTCTCAGTTACAAATGGATTTATGAAGCAGTGTTCTGTGTGCAGCATAGCTATAAGGAAACTGCAGTCGGTATAATTTGTAAATAATGGCTTATATAATAGAAATGTTTATATATATATATGTTGCTAAAATGCTTGTGTGTGGCAGGTTATAAAATGTCAGCTTTCTAAAGTATTATCTTTAATGCAAAATGCATAGTTTGTGGACAGTGTTAGAATCAGCTCATGATTGCGAAGGCCACTTCCCCATCCAGTCATGGCTACATATTGTCCCAGTGGAAAATACAACTACTATTATATTGGTGCTAATAAGAAAAATTTATTAACTTAATAATAATATTTATCTTTCTGCACAAGATGAAGCAACTGGAGACTTCTCAGTAGCACATAACCACTCAGTTATATGTAAATCCTCAGCAGTACAAAGTTCAATAATTGCCCTTGCTATACTGCTGTCAGCAGGATGTTGTAAATGTTCTGAGATAACTTTAGTTGTCTAGATAATGTATTAATAGCCAAATTCCCAACTTCTGTAGTTCAGACTATTTCCAGTCCTCACATCTCCGCATACAAAAAAAATTAAATACAATAATTCATTATTTTTCATACAATTTTGCACCAACTTCATGTTGATGCATTGATAAAAAAAAATCTGATGAAATAATTTCTGTGATAGACAAAAGTAATATAGAGTCAGCATATCTAAATAAGCAGATAACTCAGAGAGTTGAGAAGTGCTTTTAATTGCATGGAAACATATGAGAACCCTGAGTGTAAACAAGGTCATCCTGTGCCTAGATAGATTTCCAGGAAAATACAGTTACTTAACTTCTGTGGGAATTAAATTAAATGTGCTGAAAGCTGCATAAATATTTGTGCATGAATGTGATAGAAGTTCATATCTTGATAGATAGTCAGTGCTTTCATAGCCTTCTTTGAACTTTAGCAGAAACTCTACAGTGTCCTGGGGGTCTGCCCCATACCAAGCAGAAATTCCTATTTTCTTAGAAAACAGGAATTTATACAGCACTATGGAGACACCTGAGATTTATGGTAAGTAGCCAAACTAACAATCAGTTGTAGATCCACTTAAATTATCTAGCTCAAATATTTATTCCACACCTTGATGTTCTCACAGTCGCTTCTTCTCTACAGCAACTAGATTTCTAATCTGGAAAAGGGCAGTCATAAGTTGCACTGCAAATAATTCATGTGCATTAATTTTAATGGTGAGAAGATATAACCATGAAAGAACATGGATTTCAGCAATACGGAAATAATTCTCAAGTGTGTCTGAGTGAGTAATCCATCTTTCATAGGGCCATAAAATAAAAAAATTTCGGGTGAACGGTAGCGAGAATTTGTTGGGATCAACTCATGATTAAAAACTTTTCTTGTTCCACTTAAAATGAAAAACTGAAGGATTTCATTAGAGATCAAAGATTTCATTTGACCTGGAGCAGATATTTTTGGTTGGCAGGTATTTATTATAATGAAGAGAATTAACAGCAGAGCTGTGGAGGACTAGTGAATTCTGCTTTGACAGTTTAGCTGCTAAAATATTTTTCTGATGAAACTGTCAAACAAACTTCTTCAGCTTTTCTGAATAGTTCTGGAACAAGAAAAATAGCATTTTTAAAAGTGAGATTACTTCATTATTAAAATGTAATAAGTCTCCTCAGAACAACTCAACTCTTATTCCAAGTAGTTTCATGGTATCAATGTAACATTTTTTATGTGTTCCTTCTCAGGAATAATAGAGACTATAGGGACTTTTTTTAAAAAAAAATTTTCTTTACTCTTCTGGTTATATTGGCATCTTTTTCTCTTTTGCATTCTCAGAAAACAAAGTTAGAAGTTCTTTGCTGTTACGGACAATTCTAAGCTGTTCAGGGTCAGAATGGTATACTAGAACACTGTTTCTAGGGCTTACACTCTAGCGGTTTGATGCCTTCTTTCCAGATAAGGCTAAGCCAAATTAAATATATGTATTAATTAGATTTTTTAAAAAGCTAATCTGAAGTTTTGGTCAGATTTAGGGGTTGGACTAAATTATATCAAGATCCCTTCTAAGCTCAAGTTACAGACCCACAAACATATATCTACTAGTAATTACCTTAAAATTAAAATTATAGAAGTTAAAAGTTAAAAGCAACTTACTGTGTATCACAGAGATACATTTGACTATTGGGAAATCACTGTATTGTAAATTATTATATTATGCTCTTGTTTTTTAGTCTCAGACATTGCTATTACTCTCTGGAGAAGTACAGACCATGACTTATAATAGCGATTAAGAATCATACTAGAAATCCTAAATGCCAGTTAATGGGAGTAGAGAGATACACTGAAATGGAAATAAAATGAGAAACAGTATATGTCATATTTTACTTATGGACTATAGTAAGTGTAGTTTTTCTTTAAAGTGCTGTGGCTGTGTGGCTGACACACTACAATTTAAGAGTTCTTTTAGTTGCAGAACCTTAAGTTTACTGCTTGTTTTAATTGATTCAGTCAGTAGCTAAATAAATTGAGATCACTGTAACTGGTTAGATGTAAAGCAGTGTGTTAATATGGGTAAGTGGTTTTAAAAACTGGAATTATCTGCAAGTTAAAGCCTTTGTAGAGCCATATTTTGTGATGTATTATATTTTGACCTTTTGTAATTATACTTTTTGTTGTACGTCCATGAAGTGCTAGTCTACCTTAGACAACATAGCTTCAATTCAGATTGAAATTCAGCTTCCTGTGTTGATCATAGATATATTGGAGTTTAAATGTATTGTATTCCTGGCCTTCAAGTATTTCTCAGACACTTATAAAAAGACTGAGTGTTTTCCACAGATTGTAACAAAAAATATCATTGAAACATTAGTTTCTGTTTTGAAGAGACATATCATGAAGTTTGCAAACTTTACACGATAATCTCAATGGTTCCAGAAAGAAAGAGAGATGGTTAACCAGGAGATGATATGATGGGTTGCTCTCTCACTCCCCCTTCTCTGCAGGATAGGAGGAGAAAAGGATGAGAAAGCTCATGGGTAGAAATTAAGACAGGAGGTTTACTTTCCAATTACTGTCATTGGCAAAGCAGACTCATCTTGGGGAAAACTAATTTAATTTATTGCCAATTAATATAGTGAGAAATAAAGAAACTAAATTTTCCTAGGCTCAGTTTTAGTCCTTGACTTCTGATTCCTCTACCCCTAAATAAGTGCATCAGGGGAAGTTGGAGGGTATGATCAATATGTAATAGTTCCTCTCTGCCACTCCTCTCTCACACGTTTTTGCCTGCTCTGACATGTTCTTCAGGAAATGTCTTCTCTAGTGTGGGCACTCCATGGGCTGCAGTTCCTGTCAGGAAAACGCGCTCAGCATGGCCTCTTTTGCAGGCTGCAGGGATGTGTGCTGTACCATGGAGCACCTCCTCCTTTTCTGACCTAGCTGTTCTCTCTGATGTTACTCACTATTTGTGTTGCCTCCTCCTCTCTTCTTTTCATATTTTTTTGCCCCTTTCTTGCATATGTTTCCACAGCAACATCACCAGCTTGGTTGATGGATTGATGGGCCTGTGGTGGATCCACTGCGGAGCCATCTGGACCATGCTGTGCCTGGCACATGGGAGCCCCAGACCATTTCCCAGAGGGATCACTCCTGCAGTCCAAATGCTACCAAAATCTCACCACTTACAGTAAATACACAGTATTATCAATACTCTAAAATACACTGTATTACAGAAAACATTGAAAAATACATCAGTAAGTCAATAGGCAGAAATCACTATGATAATTTTTCAGGTGCTTAAGGATTGAAATAGGCCTTTGGAACTTGACTTTCTCGAAAGATGCAGCTGATATAATATATGGCTGGCATGTATACCAGTAAAATGCTTCCTTATGATCGTATTTTGTTAAATTCTTAGTTACAGAAATGTAATAGATTTCTCGTCTTGAGTGTTAAGGGTTTTGTGTATTGCTCTTGGTTCCATGACTTTTCACTAAATATCTGACATGAATTATTCAGATGTGAAAGGTTTTATAGAGTATCATTGTCTTCCAATAACCTAAACCTTTGGTGGGTTTTGGCATAATAATTGGAGAATTACTAAAGTAACTGATATTACACTTAATGCCATTTATCCTGAAGCAAATTTAAAAGAAAGTGTAAACAGGAAATAATTTGGAATTTCAGATTGTCTTCAGAAGGATCTGAAAGATGTGCATAACTGAGGCTTATGATGATTCAGGCTGTAGGCCATAGATACTGAAAGTTTTGTGAGGATCACTTAGTGTTTGCTGAAATGCTAATGGAATCCATTGATCTGACATTTTTATGACAAACTAAATGCAAGATTTACAAAAACCTTTTGCCATTTATAATTTTAACATTTCATTGAAGGCATAATAAAACCAGCTCTGCTTACATCTGGATATTTCAAAATGGAACTTCTTCATCTTACAAATGGCAGGATCTGATGTTCTTTCTGAGTACTACTGTTTGTACAGATGGCTGTGCACCCAAAGTTACACTTCCCAGTGGAAAAGCATTTGAAAGAAAATGAATTCTTCATCTAAGTGAAAATATTTTAGAATCATGTTGAGAATGCACTGGAATTCCATACACACTGCTAAGGACTGTAAATTTTCACTAAGAATGTTCTCAAACCCATCTATTATGAAGTTGCAAGAATTTCCCCATGCATTTGAATTTTA
The DNA here is from genome assembly GCA_013399695.1 of Formicarius rufipectus. Lineage (NCBI taxonomy): Eukaryota > Metazoa > Chordata > Aves > Passeriformes > Formicariidae > Formicarius > Formicarius rufipectus. The sequence goes on from VXAU01002174.1 coordinate 204,254, forward strand.
AACTTTTATTGGTGAAAATGTTTTTCTAATGTATAACTTTTGTTCCCATTATTTCAGCTCACTCTGTTTTGTACTGTTCAACATGAAGAAAAAATCATGCATAGAACCATGGAATCCTTAAGATCTGAATACAGTTCTTCTCAAATATGCATATATATATGTATGTATTATGTATATATATATATATATACACGCCTATTAATGATGTACAAATGCACAGAGTTTTATGTACAAAGTTTAATAGCAGGCCATGAAGGCGACAAAGGCAATGGGATAGGCAGGTGTGTGAGTACACAGGTTGTGTGTTACGCATACCACACAGGCTGCATGCTTTTGTTTTCCAAGCACAGCACACTTATGTTTTAAAAATAAAACCCGATGGCCTGCATGTATGGATTTGTGCAAGCTTAATACACAGAGATTTGCTCCTGTGTTCTTTCGCATCTCATTCTATACCTAATATAAGATGTTTAAATGTTTTGGGGTGGACTTCAGATACCTCCTTTCTGGTCTACATTTAGAAATTAATTAATGAATGATATTGACTGTGAAATTCTTAACAGGCTTAAGTGAATACAGCACTGTGCACAATTTCTGTGTAAAATACTGAAAAGAGGAATTTTTTCAAATGTGAAGTAATAGTAATTCTTGTTAGATGGCCTTGGACATTTATTCACTCCCCAGAGATTGTTAGGATTATCCTCAGCTCTTCAGAAATGAGATACCAACACTAGTTGGCACTTGGTGCTTCAGGAAAAGACAAATCCCCTGTTAGCAGGAATTTTCAGAAATCAATTAAGTTCATGGAGCTACAGCAGTTTCTGTTAGCAGGAAATCAGTTCTGAAACATCTATGAGAAACTAAGAGCAGCTGTAGTTAGTCAGAAGAAAGGTCTGTCTAGTGTAGGAACTGGGTCTCCAGTGGTGGCCAGTACTGCAAGCATATGGAATAATATAAGAATCTAAGCATGCATCAAGGTTGTCCCGCCCAACAACCCAATATGCAGCAATTTGCATTCATTTCCTAAGCTCAAGAATAGCTCTGTTACAGTCAAGGTAAGAGAATGGAATGCTGAATGNAGCTTAATACACAGAGATTTGCTCCTGTGTTCTTTCGCATCTCATTCTATACCTAATATAAGATGTTTAAATGTTTTGGGGTGGACTTCAGATACCTCCTTTCTGGTCTACATTTAGAAATTAATTAATGAATGATATTGACTGTGAAATTCTTAACAGGCTTAAGTGAATACAGCACTGTGCACAATTTCTGTGTAAAATACTGAAAAGAGGAATTTTTTCAAATGTGAAGTAATAGTAATTCTTGTTAGATGGCCTTGGACATTTATTCACTCCCCAGAGATTGTTAGGATTATCCTCAGCTCTTCAGAAATGAGATACCAACACTAGTTGGCACTTGGTGCTTCAGGAAAAGACAAATCCCCTGTTAGCAGGAATTTTCAGAAATCAATTAAGTTCATGGAGCTACAGCAGTTTCTGTTAGCAGGAAATCAGTTCTGAAACATCTATGAGAAACTAAGAGCAGCTGTAGTTAGTCAGAAGAAAGGTCTGTCTAGTGTAGGAACTGGGTCTCCAGTGGTGGCCAGTACTGCAAGCATATGGAATAATATAAGAATCTAAGCATGCATCAAGGTTGTCCCGCCCAACAACCCAATATGCAGCAATTTGCATTCATTTCCTAAGCTCAAGAATAGCTCTGTTACAGTCAAGGTAAGAGAATGGAATGCTGAATGGATTAGAAAATTTATAGCATTGAATAGAAAGTTATTTACTCCAATTATTACACCATAATTAGTAGTTAATGCATTATGAAATAATAACAAATGGGCCAATGCAACTAGGGGGAGGAAGGGAAGAGACAGGTGAAGAAACATATTTTATACATTAATAATGGAGATCATGGCAATGAAAGACTGAAACACAGTGTTGAATTTATTCTCTGTCCATTCTAAATTTCACACAACTCTGCACCTAAGAAATTTTGCAACAGTGGGGAGGTTAGTTTGTCATATGAGCAAATGCATAGTGTCTGGAACACACTGCTGAATCAAAACAATTACTTGCAATATGTAAACAGATGCTATGGCAAAAACCCCCCAAAACTACAAATGTGTGGGATTAATTTAGCACATGAGTATTATTTAAATACAAATTACCATTTGTAAAAGAGTTTATGGTGTGTTCTTACTGTATCTGGAAACTTGTATAACCTTATGTAGATCACAATGCTCTTTTAATACATATTTTAAACAGCACTAAGTTAAACTCAACATTTTTAATAATTTTTTTCTCTTAATGCTATTGTGAAGTGATAGCTCTTTTATTCACATTTTATCTTTAAGCTATAAAGTTAATTGTTGCTTCAGACTACACCATTTGCATTATACCCGAAGCAGCACGAAACCCTGCTAAATATTAAAGAGTTTGAGATGGAAGCAGAAAATTTACATTGTTAGTCAAAATGTGGTTTATTAGAAGTTAGCAGCCTGACTTACATTAGAGATGAGCAGAAAATATACATTGCCAACAGAAACAAGGAAGGAAGGAACACATTCAATTAAAGGAAATTTATGTAGGTATATAAATCACATTAATCATACTCAGAAGACCTTGTATTTATATATATGAACTACATACAAGGGTTGATTCTTTTTGAATTGTGTAGCTTGTTTTTACACCAAGAATTCAAAAGATATTAAAGGGAAGGTAAAAGCTGGTATCCTGGAAAAATATAAAACTAAGTTGAGATTTTCCAACCTATTTGTTGAAATTCAGAGTAACTTTTGAAAAGCCACAGAGTAAGTAATAATGGATAATAAAACATTCAAGATTCTATTACATTCAAGATTCCTATGCTGTTAATAAGGTTTAAAGATCCTGGAATATGTGATGAAATTCTATACTGAGATTTTACTGCTTAAGGTTGCAAAATTGCAATTATTCTTAAAACAGTTACTTGCGACACCAAAACCCAGAGTGATTTTATTCTTCTTTTTCTGGGCTTTGATGCACATAGATAATGTTGATTTCCACTTTCCATGGATACAAATGAAGAAATACAAATCAGTCAGCTGCTAGAAACTGAATTTCTGTTGAGAGAAATAGATAATCAGTATAACTGGGTTTTTAGTGCTTTTTGTGAATAATACTTCATTATTTGAGTATTACACTCACTTTAAATATCTCTCCTGACATAAGAGTAGGGAATGCTGTCTTATTTAGAAAATTAACATATGAAAACTTTTAGTGCAATTAAGTTATAATTTAGTATTTTCTGAGAGATTCTGAAGCACCTGATCTGAGGGGCTGTGTATCTTCTTAATGTAGACTGTCTCAAATATAGGTATGCTTGCTGTATGCATAAAACTACATATATTTGCATACACACACATAAACACAGACTCATTCTTCTCTCAAGGCAAGACTTCAAACATTGTTTAATGTTCTACATCTAATATTTTCTCTCTACAAAAGGCACTGTTGCAGGTCCAACTTTATAAAGGCTATTTTGCATGTCAACTGGAGACAGCTCAAAGGACAGTTAAACTTAAGGAAAAACATGGAGAACTAAGTTAATAACAAATGGACATGGATAAAATTAATAAGGAAGCAGATGTCTTAAAGTACCTAAGAGACAACAACTGTGTGGAGTGAAGGAACACTACTGGGTTAACGGACTCAGTGATCTTAGGTATTCTGACCTTACTGTGGTTCTATGTACAATTTTTTTATTCATGCTAATGTTGAACAGGACAAAACAGAGTGAGCTGAAATAATGGAAACAAAGGTAAAAGTTATACATTAGAAAAACATTTTCACCAATAAAAGTTTAAAATTCAAATGCATGGGGAAAGTCTTGCAACTTCATAATAGATGGGTTTGAGAACATTCTTAGTGTACAGCCTACTTCAGTATTAATGTATTGTGTAGAAACTCATCTTTGAGCATTACTAGAAGACTTGACTGTATTAGATTTATAATCCTATACCCTAAATGAAAAAGGAATTTTTGATCAAGATCTGCTACGTCAAATCAGCATCAGTTTTAGTATCAAGTTCATGCAGGAAATTAACTGCAGGATCCCTTCTACTTTCAAAATACTATTGTGAGAGAAAATGAATGCACCATATATGTTGAGCTAAGAATTAATTTTTGCTTCAGTTAGTGTTCTAGCAGTCTAAAACTCTAAATTATCTAAATTGATCTAGAAAAACATCATTAATAATACAGTTAACATTGTTATATGAGAAAACTTTCTGGTATCTATTTTCTCTGCCTTCCAAAGGCCCTAAGGCATCCTAAGGAAGAATTGGACTTAAGTCTTCTTCATTAAGAAATGAAGAAATGATCCATCATTTCAGTTTTTAAGTGGACATCAACTGTGAGCATATTTGGCTTCATGGACTCCCTGCTGTGCAAAGCATCTGGAACCCTTCATTGTTCTAAAGCAAAACCTCTGTTGTTGAGGAAGTCTAGGGTTCATATGGTAAGGTTTTGGAAGCAGGGGGGCTGCAGAGTGGCCTCTGTGAGAAGAGATCAGGTACTACCTCATGCCAGATACATTTAATTCCGAGTAATTTTAAAACCGACATTGCATTGGTGTAGTCTGCAATCCTGAGGAATGTGAGGCAGGTAGGGAGTAAAGTTAGGCCCCTGAACTTTAGAAAACGGAGTTCCAGCTCTTCAGGGAGGTAGTCAATAGAATCTCCTGGGAGAGTGCCCTCAGGAAAAAGGGACTGGAACAAAGATGGCAGTTCTTTAAGGAAGTCTTCCATAGAGCTCAACAAGAGCTAGCAATTCCTAGGAGCAAGAAAAAGGGCAAGGGGAAGGCAGGAGACCAGCATGGCTGAATGGGGAGCTGCTGGTCAAACTAAAGGGAAGGAAGCAAATACTTTGGCACTTGAAGCAGGGACAGGTGAACTGGGAAGAGTATAGAGATGCAGTTTAGTTGTGTAGGGCTGGGATGAGGAATGCCAAGACAAAGCTGGAACTCAACCTGGCAAGAGACACAAAGAATAACAAGAAGGGATTCTCCAAGTATGTTAACCAGAAAAAGAAGGTCAAAGAGTGCTGGAAAACTGGTAACAACACATGAGGAGAAGGCTGAAGTACTCAATAACATTTTTGCCAGAGTCTTTAATGACAAACTCTCTTCCCACACCTCTTCACTAGATGGACATCAGGATGGGGAATGGGGGAGCAAAACCTCTCCCACTGTAAGTAAAGATCAGATTCATGACCATGTGAGGAACCTGAACGTACACAAATCTATGGGACCCAATGAAATGTGTCCTAGAGCCCTGAGAGAATTGGCTGATTTAGCTGTCAGGCCACTCTCCATGATATTTGGAAAATCTTGGCAGTCAGGTAAAGTCCTAGGTTATTGGAATAGGGAAACATTGTACCCATCTTAAAAAGGGGTAGAAAGGAGGACCCTGAGAACTACCAGTCTGTCAGCCTTACCTCTGTGCCTGGTAGGATCAGGATCAGGTGCTAAGGCACATGGAGGACCGGGAGATGATTTGAGACAGCCATCATGGCTTTACTAAGGGCAAAACCTGCCTGACCAATCTAGTGGTCTTCTACAGTGGAGTGACTACCTCGATGGACAAGAGAAGGGCTACTGATGTCATTTATCTGGACTTCTGTAATGCCTTTGACATGGTCTTTCACAACACCTTTCTCTATAAGTTGGAGAGAAATGGATTTGATGAGTAGACTGTTAGGGGGATAAGGAATCTGTTGGACAGTTGCATTCAGAAGACAGTGGTCAGTGACTCAGAATCCCAGTGGACATCAGTGATGAATGGAGTCCCTCAGGGGTCTGTACTGGGAAAGTGTTACTTCAAGTCTTTATTAATGTTGTAGAATTAAGGGACAGAGTGCACTCTCAGCAAATTTGCAGATGACACAAAGCTGAGTGGTGAAGTTGACACACCTGAAGGACAGGATGCCATTCAGAGAAACCTGGTAAAGCTCAAGAAGTGGGCCCATGGGAAACTTATGTGATTTAACAAGACCAAGTGCAAGGTGCTTTGCCTGGGTTTGCGCAACCCCTGGAATCAATACAGGCTGGGGGATGAGTTGATCAAGAGCAGCCCTTCTGAGAAGGACTTGGGAGTGCTGGTGGATGAGAGCCTGGACATGAGCCAGGAATGTGTCCTCACAGCCCAGAAAGCCATTTCTATCCTGGGATGCATCAAAAGAAGCTCAGCCAGCAGGTTGGGTCATTGAGCCTCTCGGCTTTACTCTGTTGTGGCCCAATCTGGAGTCCTGCATTCAGCTCTGGGGTCCCCAGCACAGAAAGGACCTTGATCTGTTGGAGTGAGTCCAGGGGAGGGCAACCAAGATGATTAGTGGGATAGAGTGCTGTATGAGGAAAGGCTGAGGGAATCAGGATTGTTTAGCCTTTTAAAGAGAAGACTTCAGACCTAATTGCAACCTTTCAGTATCTGAAGGGAACCTACAAGAAAAATGGAAGGAGACTTTTTACAAGGGCATGTGGTAACAGGAGAGGGAGGAATGGCTTTAAACTGAAAGATGGTAGGTTTAGATTAGATATTAGACAGTATTTACTTTGAGGTTGGTGAGGCACTTGAAGAAGTTGATGAGAGAAGTCATGAATGCCCCACCTCTGGAAGAGTTCAAGATCAGTTTGGATGGGGCTTTGAGCAACCTGGTCTAATAAAGGGTGTCCCTGCCTATGGCAGGGTGGTTGGAACTAAATGATCCTTCCAACCAAGGCCAATGGATTTTATTCCATGCATCTGTAAAGCATTATATGGAACAGACTGCCCAGGAAGGTCATGGAGTCTCTCTCTGGAGACACTCAAAACACACTTGGACATGTTCCTGTGCAACTTGCTCTAGGGGTCCCTTCCAACTCTAACAATTCCGAGATTATACCTTGACAGAATTTGGTGGAATTACTTCATCCTTCCTTATTAACACCTCAGTTGATCATTTTTAGCTAACCTCTTCTGGCCAAACATCTTTTAATAAGCTACACAAATAGTATTCTTGCTTTTAGGTAGAGTCAAGAAAAAACCTGTAGTACATTACTAAACATTTGTTTTTTGATTACTGGCCTGTTGAAAGATCAGTATCTCTTTCCTTTAACTTGGTCGCTCTTTGAGGATGCCTGTGTAGATTTTTTTTTTTTCTTCTTGTAACTATGCCAATGGCCTTTTCTGCATCCTAATAATTCTTCAGTTGATTCAGATCTGAATTCAGGGCGTTTCTGAAAGATGATGGATCTATCCTTCCATCTTTCATACTCAGAAAGAGTGAAGTTTGAAATGTATCTTTTTAAGAAAGTCCTGTCTGAAAAGGAAACTGTCAGTCATCAAAGGTGAGTGATATCCACTACTATAATAGGAACCAGATATAACATTCACAGTACTGATGTACTATAAGGTAAAGAATTTTTTTTAAAAAGACTCTATTATATTGAAAAGTGTCAGCATTCATAGAGAAAGCAAGTGGAGCTAATAAGGTCAATTATATCTTCTGGAAAGGTATGAGAGAGACAAATGAGTTAGAGGACTAATGTGGACATGCAGAAGATATTTTTTCAGTACAAATAATTTTTTTTCTCATTATTTTCTTTTGTTACTATGTGTGGATACTTACTCTATGTGCATTCATTTTGATCCTGTTCGATATCATTTTATAGCTAGACTTAATGTATTTATTCTTTAAGCTTGTGAGTGTTGTATTACTTTTCAGGTGCCTCTGATATTTTCAGAGCATTAAAATAAAGTGTGTATAGGACAATCCTACCACATTCTCAATTTGTTGTGCAGTATATTCTACAGCCGAAGGTAAAGAAATTTCTGTCATTTTAGGAGGTGAAGTTGAGAAGGGAATAGGAGGCTTGCTTTGAAATATGTGACTCTCACTTAAATTCACACAGTGCTTTTTGAAAAAAAAATTGCAAAATATCTGCATGATTAAGGATATGAAGTCAACAGGCCTGAGAACATTTAATCTCAGTAGAACTTTTTCCAACCTGTGTGAATTAATCACACCCTCTATGTTAACATACCTCATGGAACTGCAATGTTTTTTAATGATGAATCCTTCAAATGAGACTCAGTATATGACTTCCATAGAGCTTATGCCAGTGTAAGATTGATGTTGATTCTTTCAACACATGAAACCCCTGGGCAGTAGACTTGCCCTTTCTTTTGGACAGTTATTAATTCATCCAAAACAAATTTTATTCATCATTCTGTCTTTAAAGCATAAGTAACTCATGAATATAAAGGTCCCTTTTTTTTTTCCCCAGTAAAATATATAATATATACATTAATAATTGATAGAAAAGATGCTGCTTCAGGTCTGTAAATGGAAGGCACTGCACCTGTAGGAACAAATAAGAAGGGGCAACCTGTATTGTCTGCTGTAAAATAATGTAATTTTTCTAATCAGGATAATTTATGGAGAATAGATATTTGTTATGTTTTTCCTTCAAAAAAAAAAAAGTTGAAAATAGCACATATGAATGCAGAAAACACAATATTCATAGAGCTGGATTATCCTCACAATGGCTAAAGGATTTTTTTATCACCTCCCATTAAGGCATATTGAAGTTGAAAAAATTAATTCTCTTATCGAGGACTTATAAAGCTATGTAATTCCTCCTTTCTCAGTTTTGGGCATCAATTGACATGTCTTCTGTTCTTCCTTTGTTCTCCGTTCTCATTAACTTGATTGCTCACCCTTCCTTAAGCCCTCTAAGAAGAAATGTAGGGTTTTTCGTATAAGATCATATCTAAGAAAGTTAAAGATTTTGAACTTGAAAAAAAAAATTTACCTGCAAAGATTTTCAGAAAAGATCATTTCTTTAAGATTATTTTGAAACAAAGTTGTTTTTTCCTTACCTTTTAAAACAGCAGCACAGTTTTGTAGTTTTCAAAGATGAAAATTTTTATTTTCACTGTATGTGCATATGCCTACATAGTGCATGTGTGTTTCTGCATGGGCAGTGTTCATATATGTGAGTACCTTGCATCAAGTAATAATCATTTGTGGATTACCATGATGGTGGATTATCATGTGGATTACCATGATTGTAATAAGTGCAGAATTTCTTTTATGGATACAATAAAGAATAGCATGATAGATTTTATCAATGCTGGGGTGTTTTAGAAAAAAAATCTGCCTTAAAGCTTATTTGTTAATTAAGTGCTATCTGTACTGTTCTGAAGAATCTTTGTTCCTGGAGTAAAACAGTGTTAAAATTCAGGTCCTGTGTAATACATACATATGTTTAGTTACTGTTAACTAGCATGCATTTCAATTGACATCAAACACAGGTTTCGTTCTCCAAAGGGAAACAGAGGTATTTTTCAAAACTATGTTAGCTTGTCATGAAGAAGTTTAGCAGAAGAAAGGCTGCAAAACTAGCAAGCCAGGAAAGAGGCCATGAATTTAATTATGAGAAAGCATTGGCTCCAGAAGCAAAGTAAGTCAAAATATGGTTTATACTGACTGAAAATAGACAAAAAAAAAAAAAAAATCACAGGAGTTCTGATTCACACCTTTGTTTTCCCCTAATTCTGAAAAATGAAATCAAAATGCAAGGAGTTTTGCAGATTTTTTTTCTATGATTAGTGTTGGTGAATTGTAGTACATAGAGACAAGTTTATGCATATCTGTATCTTTTTTAATACTCAAATGTTTATTCGTACTGCCTTTATTTTGATATGTTATCCTTAGAGGTCTCCATGATACGCAGCAAAATACTAAATAAAAACATATTATTGTTGCATTTATCATATCAAATTACAAGCAACCTCTGAAGAGTTGATATTTGGGCTTTGCAAGTCCTTACATTTTTCCTAGAAAGGAAGGAGTTTTCTTCAAAATACTGAGGTATTTACATGTTATTTCATTCAAAATCTCCACTTTTAAAAGCAGTATATCCTTTCTGTCAGAAAAATTTTGCATGACAGATACTGCAGTTATACAACTCTTTCATGCTTTAAGCATTGTATTTTAGTTTTTAAAGGATCCAAAAGTGCCAATTATGTCATACTTTGCTTTGAGTTACTCATTCAGCCATGATTATGGTACTGTATTGTTCATTGTAATGTTGCAAACCAGTTAAGTAGACAGAGGTAGGAAAGTAATCTTTGGGTGGCTAGAAGTGAAGGAGTTTTTTCCATATTCTGTGGTGGAAATGATTAGAAATAACTTCTCTGAGCTATTTTGCTGGTTGCTTTACAAACACTAAAACAGAATAAAGCCTGAGATCAAGAATACTTACAGTCTAACTGGGTGAACTGTACTAACAACAGCTGGTTGTACCACTTGATGGCACTTGGGGATGTAATTTAATGTTGAACACAGTGGGCTGGATTAGGGTTGGATTATATAATCTTACAGTTCTTTTCCAACCTTAATGATTCTAACAAAGGAATAGAATTAAACTATTTCTTTCTGCTGCTTACACTGTTTAAGTTTTTTTCAGTAGCAAGTAGACACTTTTGAGAGGTATCCATGGATTTTAATTTTAAGATCACCATGTGGTGGGATGTCCTCAGAAATATCAGATGCAAATTAGCCCTAAATGCAGTAGCAAGGCTGAGAAAAACATTTTTACTAAGAACAGCTTTTAATATGGACTTGAACAGTTGCTGTTGTTTTATAGTCCTGCATTTTTTCTTTTAATAATCCTTGCATGCTGGGATTTTGTTGCCATAGAAATATGAGCTTTCAGGTTTGCAAAATTATGCAAATTCTTTTTCTTATTAAAATATTCATGGACTAGTACAGCCAGAGAAGGGAAGGTAAGGGTTGGTTCTTGTGTTTTAATGAAACTGGACATTGACATAAATGTTCCAGTTAGTAATTCATTCTAATATTACAGGAAAGGATTTATTGATATGTCTACTGCAATTATGGTTTGTCCCTTTGGAACCAAAGACCATGGAACTGGGAGACCAACATTTAATCAGTAAAATTAGGAATCACTTTCAATTATGAGATTGTTGACAGCTACAAGACCAGTAGTAAACAGTTTTCATTTAGAAACATTTAATGAGGATATGTTACTTAAAAACACATCTCAGAGTTGGTATTCAAATAGAGAATTAGATTTCAATATCACATAGTCTGAAACATCTTCAAGTTACAGAAAAAGTGGTATTTTTACCCAGACTTACACCTTTCAGCCACTCTGACCTGTTTTATTTTTGCTTATAGAGATCAGAGCAACTATTGCAAAAACTAGTGAGCACTTGGTCAGTTTGTATTAGCTGTTTGGTTTGTTTTGTTTGTTTTCTTTTCCTCTCAATTTAACTGTATTCAGTCAGGGAAAAATGTCTGCAGTTTTGATGACATACAAGGTTCATTTCTGTAAATATGCCTCTATAATGAATGCTGGACATTATGCTGCAGTGTCACAGCTTCTGGTATGTTTTTGTCAGAGACTTCCAAAGATTGATATTTACCTGCCACCATAGTAATAGACATGGACAGTAATTGTACAAGAGTTATGGTTACCACATGACTACTGGAAGAACATACCCCTGTTTTGTAATTTTGAATCCTTGATCTAGTTACAGCAGCTTGTGGAACAGTGGTTGGGAAGGCACAGTCAGGATCATATGGAAAGCAAAGGAGGAAGAAGAAAGTGAGTAACCATACTAAGGTTATGGGCTATGGTTACTATGGTTAAGTATAACAAAGTAATCATATATTCTAAATTTTGTAAAGGCTTATTATTAGAAAAGTGGATTTTAGACTTCAGGAGTGATTGGCCAGGCATTTATCAAACAAGAGGAAATGACAGCTAGGAATTATGGTAGAGATTTGAGACTGTTTGGACATACAAATTTCTACATTCATAAATACATTTCAAGAGATAGCATATTGTGCAAATTTTTCAATCAGTGACTGATTGCATTAATTTTTTTCAGTGCTAAGTTCAGAAGGAGCAACTAATCAACTTAAGTAGGAGGGGCAGCACAGGGCTCACATGAGATCTCATGTCATTCAGTTTCCATCTTCCTCTGGAAGAGAGATTTACTCCGTTTTTCCTCTTAGAGTTCCATGATGTCACAGGATGTTTCAATACTAAGTACTAAACTCCATGAAGTGTTGCATTTTATTTAGATAACTATTTTTTTTCTTCCAAATAGTACAGTCCAGTTCATCTGAGGAGGAAGAGAACCAAGGTTATGAAAGGGTAATGTTAATACAGTATCTCAGTAAGAGTGAGACTAGGCTGAGTTTATGGTTATAATTTAGAAAAGTCACAAATAAGAAGCTTGCTATTGATTCTTTTAAAATATTTTCCATTGAAATGTTTCTTATTATGGCAGATATATTGAATTAAAAGAATTGTATGACATTTTAATTGGTCTGAATTTTTTGAGAAAAGTTATTTTAAATATGAAGGGCCAGGAAACAGGTGTCAGAATGTCATGTTCAGGATGGCGAACATTATCAACAACTTTACTAACATTATGTCTTGCATATTCTGAAGCAAAAGGGAAAAGACAGCAGAGCCAAAAAATTAAAAAGCTTTAAAATGTCTGATTACACTTAATTCTAGCAAAAGCAAGGGATATCTTCAAGGAATGATGAAGGAGAAACTTATTAGATTTTAAATGTTTTCCCCTGTTGGTGTTCATTCTTCACTCATTTTTCCACTGTGCTTGTATCTGAACACGTGGTATTTCTCTGATAGGTGCAGGGTGTCCTTTCTACTTCCTAGTGATCAGATGCAGTGTACAAATAGACTTCACTGTAGCTAAGACTAAGATGTGTTCTGGAAGGGATCCCAGTTGCTTAGATATGGATATGTAATATGGGAAAGGCATGGTTAATGTACATACGAAATACAATTTTGCAGAGTTTTGGTTGCTCCTTATGGATCGTGCTTGCTCTTTGGACTCTTATTTGTCTCTTAAACAGAAAACATTCACTTAGGTGAAAAAAGTAAACCCACAGATTTGATGGTTCTTTCCATTGATGGAAAAATTTTAAATATTAATATCTATTGTGAATGTGTGCCATAGGTGCTAAAACTCTTGCTTGAATTTTCCCCATTACCATTGTTGGAAGGGTCAGAGAGGAAGGGCTGGCTCCCTGCCTCCTGCAGCCAAGTCAATGAGAGGATAGCCTGGGACCAAGCTAGACAAAAGGTTAGGTGATAGCCTCTCAAATCCCAGCCTAATGGCTTGGGAGAGCTTGGGGGAAGATCTGAATTTGATAGGGGAAGCATTTTTTTATTTCACTTCACTTTTCCCTGACTTGGAAAAATTGGTGGGACAGAGGTTTCCCCGCTCTTCTTTTTCCCGGTGCCCCATGCTTCTGGTCTCATCAGCTTGGGTTCTCAGACTCCACCTTCCTGGGGGGGCAGCAGCTCTGGGAGGGGTGCTGGCTTGTCCCCAAATATGCATGTTCTGTGCTGTTTCCCTCTGAGGATGGACACCACTGCCTGGATCTGCTCTGGGCACATCGGGGCCCAGTGCCATTGGGAGAAGAGCTTCTACCCCCCAATGCCTTTGGGTAAAGGTGGTGAGAGGGTCCTTGCACTGTCCACAGAAGACGTCCCAGCCCATCCCTGTGGCTGCTGCTCCCACCTGAGCTCGGGAATTGGCACCACTCCCTCTGCCGTGACTTTGCCTGGCCAGGGCCTGACAGCAGCTGTGCTGTCTGTAACCATAACTGCACTGAAGGGCAGAAACAGGACTTGATTGTTTGAAAGTTTTGGTTATGGTGATGGTGTTTATTCTGTCCTGTTTTGGTTTGATTTGGGGTGTTTTTTTGCTCTCTCTATATATTAGTAACGAACTGTTATTTCCCTTTTCTACATTCTGTGCCTGAAGCCTCTTAATTTGAAAATAATGACTTGGAGAGAAGAGTTTTATTTTGTTCTACCCCAGGAAGGCTCCTGCCCCACTTAGGAGACATTTTGTCTTGTTAAACCTAGACAATGTGTTTTTCGGTTATTCAGTGTACAGTGAAAGAAAGTCCTTCATAGTGAAGTTTTAAGGATTTCTTTTTAAATGTTTCCATAAAGGTCATTCAAGGTAGAGCAATTAAATGTATATATAAGATAGAAAGCAATGGCATGCTTTATCTCTTGCACTTTGACTTTTTAGCATATAGCTCAGACATCACAGAATATTCTGTGATCAAATGAGTGCCTACATTGAATGAAACTCCTTTATCTTTGATTCTACTCTGCCTTTACATAGGATGAGTGGAGGAAAAGCTAAAAAATAAAGAGGTTGTAACATGACATTCTGGTTAAGATTCCACAAAATAATGACTTGGAAACCTTCTCTGCTACCAGAGTGGTCTGTTTCAGGAAACTGAAGGTGACAGTGAATGGTTTGGAATTCTCAGTTTCCTCTTCGAGTGGTTCAGTATTGTAGACAAATGTTCACAGAATGCAATTGAACAAAGCACTGTAGGCTACTTTATGTAGCTTACTCCCACATTTGGTAAACTTCTCTGGAAGCAGTGTTTTGAATAAGTGAATTTAAGTAGAATGTAGCAACAATTTATAGAGAAGAATTTTGAGTGTATTTAGGCAAGGAAACTGAACTAGCTAGGATAGAATTGGGGGAACTTCAGAAGAGCTAGGAGAATGAGCCCATTCTTTGGGGCAAGAATTTAATTTCCCTATAAAGAAAACTCTTGACTTTTTCTTTTTTTTTTTTTTAACCTAGATAGAATTGTGCTGTCATTCAAATAAATCATGATTATTCTGCTCTGTGTTTTATCTGAAATATTACTCTAATGCCTCAGATGAGGTTTTTTATCATATCTAAATTCAATCTGTTTTAGAGAGGAAAGTATATTTAATCTCTAATTGGATCTGGAATAGAACTAAAACATGCATCTTTTCTAAGTGCTGTTACTAAATGAAGAAAGGTTTGACATCTTCTTGGTGATGATTCTATTGGAATTCTTTTCTAGTGCCTGCCTTCCCTCACACTATGACTAGCACAAAGACTGGATCAGCAAAATCCAATTAAATATAATAAATTTACAGCTGTTATTTTTTCATAAAGAAGATAATAATCCAAATGAGAGCTGAATTAACAATGAAATATTTCCTTTAAAATAAGTTAGGAAAAGCAGCCCATTGTCCACTCTCTTCTTCACTGAGTGAGCTGCTAGAAGAACATTTGTACCTTGGTTGTCAGTTAAGGTGGTAC
Source organism: Formicarius rufipectus (assembly GCA_013399695.1). Lineage (NCBI taxonomy): Eukaryota > Metazoa > Chordata > Aves > Passeriformes > Formicariidae > Formicarius > Formicarius rufipectus. The sequence continues at coordinate 219,459 of VXAU01002174.1, forward strand.
ATTGTCCAGTGCCTTGCCGAACAATATCACAACTGCATAGGTGCCAATCAATTATGGACTAAATTTGTCACTACTAATAAACAGGGAACCATCTGATTTTATTGAAAGGTTTTCCTTCTCATAGTGATGATGTTCTGTTGGCAAATGTCTCTACCTTTGCTGAAATCTGTTGTAAAATAGATACTTACTTAGTGAGTTTGTGAAGGTGAAAGAGTCCAAAGAAACTTCAGCATTTTATTGCAGCTCTATTTTACGGAAATTCAAGACTAGCAGGGATTGTTAAACTGTATATATTACAATTCCATTACCTTCAATCACAGTATCTAGTGGTAGATATTACCATAGGAATACGACAGAACCACAGGAAGGCTGAGTGAACATCTGTGTAATTTCTCATAATCATGACAACAAGCAAAAAACATTCACAGGTGTATCAGGAAGTTGTTTGTTTTGGGAATGTCTTCTAGAACAAGAAAACATTATTATCTCTTAGAACTTTAAGTTACTATCAGCAACTTGCTGTGGGACTCCTTGGTTCTGTGTTCAGTAGGATCTGTGTTAACATTCTCCACTGAAATGTTCTGCCCATTCATGTTTGTAGCCTTTTCTTTTTCTTTTCCTAGTAACATTTGTTCACTTGTTATAGTTCTAATTGTATGGCCACATATATAGTTATGTAATAGCAAGTAGGATTCAGGTTTCCAGAAGTGTGTTACCTTTCTATAGCTGTATTGCAGCTATATTACCTTAATAGAAATATTAACTCTGTGGTGCTTGTTTGTCTAATAAAACGTCTGTATTTCCACTACAACCACTAACAGCAAAGGTAAAACATAGTTCAACTTCTTGATATTTGTTGATGATTAGCGATATGGTTTACTGCTGGACTTGGCAGTGCTGTGTTATTGGTTTAACTCAAGCATCTTAGAAGTCTTTTCCAACATAAACCACTCTTATATGATGCCTTTTATTTCATTCATTTTGGAAGTCTGGTATATGAGTGTTGGTCAAAATCTAGTTTAATGCAGTAATTTAGCGCTTTTGAAGGTGTTGTGTTCTCTTGGATTAAGCCTGAAATCAAAGCCTTTCAGAGCTAAATCCATTCTGGTATATATTTTACAACTATATGAAAAAAATCTATGCATTTTATTTCAATAATACATTTAGTGAATAATTATTTATTCATTTGTGAAATGTATCTTATGTCTTCCAAGTTACTTTTAAAATATAAATACAAAGTGGAATTACTTGAAAGTCATCATTTGGTGGAGACATTATAGACCAGGTACTTTCCTTTGACTCTACAAAATACTTCTTTCTGTTGCCCACGCGTAGCCACATAGTGTTGTATCATATGCCGCAGTTCATATTTAGGTGCTTTAATCACAAACTGAGTGTATTCCTAGCTGACAGAAGAGCATTTTACTGCTTAATGAGATAACGGATTACAATCAGTGCCCTGCTTAGTGGAGATAGCTCCTAATCTCTGAAGTTACACTTGGCAGATGTTCAGAAAGAATGAGGCAGCCCCCAGTGTAGTGGACTAAGTGATAAACCTTTACAGGCAGAGTTGCAGGAGGTGTTGGAGAGGGATAGTGTGAATCATCATTGAATAATTAAGTGAATAATTCAAGAATAAGATTGATTATAAAGGCTGTGTAAGAAAAAGGTACTCTCCAATGACATTAGCAGGAGAGATTGTGACACCTTGCCTCAGAAAAGCATTGGCGGCAGGTTCACTAAGTGGATAAAGAGAAAGACTTCTAGAATTTGATTTCCATGTAAGGAGATGGAAGTTTTCCTCATCTGTGGCCTTGCTGATACTTGTAACAATGCTGTTTTCAGTGCTGTAAGTATTTGTGGTTTAATATCAGTCGTCTTGTTTTAAAGGTAATTTTAGTGTAATGGGCGTAACATCAAAGATGCTTTAGCAAGGTAACACTAGGTGATTTCTCCTCCCCTCCAGCTTCTTGCTGTTGAGCATGAAAGTTTTTTCATAGGAAAGAAGCCATTTTTTCTGCTTTAGTTTTGATTGACCTTCTGTCAAGGTTTTGTAAAAAAAGTCATATCTACTTTCTGTTTTTACCTTTTAACAACATGCAACATAGGAGTAGAATACAGTCAGCTGTGAACCGCAAAAGAACCCCTGAAAACTATCTGCCAGAAACTTGGTGGATTATAACTAAGATAGATGTGTTTCTCTCTCCTATACTTGTATTTCTTGGGGAGTCTGTGACTTTTCTGGAACACATAGATTCTACTTCCGGAGCTGGGAAGAAATATTTGATGCGTTTTTCTAAAAACAGGTGGGAGAGACAATGGAAATTCTGTGGAACTTCCTTGACATTTTTAGACAGCTATTCTTGTCTCAACAATACATGCCTTTGTCACCAGCAGGACAAACTTTTATGCTCTGTTCTCTTTTGTGTTGATGGCCTCAGATGACAGTCTTTGAAGTAGAACTCTGAATCTTTGGGTGATACAGAGAAAAACATCAAAATAGAGGGATCTTACAGGTTCCCAGTGTTGCTTCTGTATTGTCCTTGTATTTAAAATTCAGTGGAAAGTTTTTTGCACTAAATAACACATGCAGCACCTGGATTGACCTCTGAATTCTTTTGCCTGTGAATGAACTTTTACTTTAAATACACAGAGGAAGGAAATTACCATTACGAACAATGGCAGAAGGAAGTAGTATTTTCTATTTTACGTAAGTTTGAGTTTTAATCTATATTGGTATTATACAGCACGCGAAGTAAATAGATATTCTGAACTATCAGGTATTCTCTACATTAAGTGCCATTTTGTGACTTTTTCTTCCATGTGTGATCTTGTTTGTGATATGCAAATCTTGCCAGTTACAGCTGTGAAGATTAGACTGCTGTGGTTAGCAAAGACCGCAAGAGACTTCCTATTCATATACCAACTCGTAGGCATCATACCCAGAGTACCTCTGACATTTTTGAACTGCTATTAAACAATTAATGAGGTAACTGAATAGCATTTTTGAGTAATTTGATAGTGTTTTGACCATTCTTACAATCAGAAAGCTTTCTGTAAACTCAAGGTGAATCTTCTTTATACCTTCCCTGCAGTTACCACAGGAAAATAAAAATGGGCATTTCAGGTTTCCAGTCTTTTATGTTTTGGTAAACTATTTTTGTGTTCACTCTGAGCATTCTCTTTTCTACACTAGTCAATTCACCCCTTTCCTCTCATGTTGGTTATATTTTTGGAGTCCCTAATCTGTTCTCTTTTTTTTTTTTTTTTTTTTTTAAATTTTTAATACTTTATGGCCTATCAAATCCTGTGTAGGATTTTTATCTATTAAGGTAAAGGTCATGTAGCTAGGAAAAAGCAAAACCTCTCTTGGTACATAATTTTTATGAGTTGTGTGAAACTGCCCAATCTTTTTATTTTTACTTTCTTTAATCCTTGTAGTTAGTCTGAAGTTGAAATAGATATTATAATATTCTGCAGAAGTTACTCTTCTAAAATGTTTGTCTACAGCTGACTGCTGTTCTGGGTACTTCTTTTCGCATTTTTGATGTCTCAGCTTTCTACATTCCTCTTGTAGTTATAAACCAGTGCTTAGTTGGCCACAGGCAAAGCAAAAGCAAAAGAACTGTATCTAAGGAAGCAAAAGTCTTTCCATGTTTTTATGGTCAAGGCTTAATATAGTTGCATTGGTCCTAACAGGTTTTGGTACTTTGTAGATAAACATGTGATGCTACTCTTTGTTGATGATATTGAACTCAGATGAACTACAGACTCCATTGAGGGTAGAGAGGCTTTACAGAGGCATCTGGATAGGCTAAAGAACTGGGCCATCACCAACCACTTTTAACAAGAGCAAGTACTGGATTCCGCACCTGGGATGGGGTAATCCTGCTGACACATAAAAACTGGGGGATAAGAGACTGAAGAGCAGCCCTGTGGAAAGAGATCTAGGATTTGGGATCAGTGGCAAGTTGAATATGAGTCAGCAGTGCCCTGGCAGCCAGGAGGGCCAACCATGTCCTGGGGGATATCAGGCACAGCATCACCAGCCAGTCAAGGGAGGTGATTGTCTCACTCTACTCTGTACTGGGGTGGCCTCACTTTGAATATTATATGCAGTTTGGGGCACCTTAAGGACATCAGACTATTAAAGTGTGTCCAGAGGAAGGTGACCAAGTTAATGAGAGGCCTTGAGGGCAAGACTTGTGAGGAGCAGCTGAGGTCACTTGGTTTGTTCAGCTTGGAGAAGACTGAGACCTTATTGCAGTCTACAGCTAACTCAAGAGGGGCAGTGGAGGTGGAGGTGCTGATCAGAGGTGGTGACCAGAGATAGGACATGAGGAAACAGAATGAGGCTGTGCTGGGGGAAGTGCAGGTGGGATGCTAGGAAAAAGGTTCTTCCTCCTCAGGGAAGTGGTCATGGCACCAAGAGTGCCAGAGTTAAGAACCCACAGTCGTATGGTTTAGTTTTAGGCAGTCTTGCAAGGAGGTGGACTTGAGGATCATTATGAGCACCTTCCAATGTGAGATATTCTGTGATTCTGTGATCCTACAATTCTGTGATCCAAGATTTGTGTTATGACCTGGAGGCAATTTTCTGGCTTTAACTGAACAATCAGTTGTACAGCCTCAGATGTAGGGGTTTTTATATACCTTTATGGATAACTCAAAATCAATTGATTTTCAGGCCATAAATGTTGGGACCATTTTTTTCATCCCTTAAATTAGATGCATCATAAAATAATGATGACTTTTACTGCTTTCTTTTGCTGTGTGCAAAACCATCTAATGTTATGAACAAGTGATGGCACATTATGTCCTTGAGAATAACCAGATTATTCTCTTTGTAGAAGACTCATGAGTTTGCCCTCTGCTCAGCAGCATGAACTGGAAGGGCAGAAGGGTCCCTGTGATCTTAACAGTCTCTGAGAAGACGCTCACATTGCACTGAAGTGTGAGGCAGAAATGTTTTAAACCCAAGATGTAGCTCTTTCAGCCTTTGATTTACTTATGCTGTTTCGAATCAATTAACAGAAAGCACTGTTTCTGTGCTGAACTCTGTCATTTAAATCTGCACCTTTTGATTTGCATCCTACTACATTCCACTTTTAATGGAAAAGGTAGTGTCATTACCATGATTTTGAGGGCTAAAAGAACATAGAAAATATATATTGACGTGACAGTAGAGCGTGATCATTGTCTTCTTACATTGTAGGCTGGGTCAAACTGAGAAAAAGGGTTTTTTAAAGTAAATTTATTTGACTCCATGAGGGAAAATTCTTACTTTATTTTAGATTAACAGTTCATTCTAAGAAAAGCATCACTGCACTTTTTTCTAGTTTTCCCCATCAATGAAACTGTAGTTACTGAAACTTCTATAGGTTGCTAAGGCTGCTGATGTAGCAGGCAGCCTAAATGAGGGCCATATAACCAAAATAAATACACTGACAATCTAACATCAGTATCAAGTGGAAATTTGCACTGACTTCATATCTGTTTCTGATTTCTCTGTTAGTCTCTGCATTTAAGGATTTTACAGCCTTCAACAGGCATAGAAGAAAAATGACTAGGTGTGATTTCTAGATAGTTGAGCAAGAACGGAATGGTCTGTAGAACTGTGCCAATACCCCAGGTATCTACACATAGTTTTGCAACACTAGAGTCCCACTTATGAGAGATACTGATGCTGGAGAAAACTGCCCCCAAATGGTTAAGGACCATTTTCTTCCATTTAATTGCAGTTTTTCTGTCTTTTTACTCCCCAGGTAGCAGCTGCTGGAGGACATTTGAAATTTACAGTCTCCTATGACTTCACAGAAAAAGAGACAGTTCAATTGACGGTTCAATCTGATGTCATCATGGAGGTAAAGTGACTGTGTTTTCAGACACACAAAAAAAAAAAACCCAAAAAAACCCCCAAAACAAAAAGGAAGAAAATTGCCTGCTTCATTGTGTATTCACTGTGAAATCTAGTGGTTGAAGACACAAAACAGAAGGGTGCACATACTTTCAGCTAATTTAGAGTATTAGAAAATGAATACACCTCGGAGAACTAAAATCTTCAATATCTCAAAGAACTTCTGGTATTATTGCAGTAGCTTAGAGAACTACAATACTTCTTGTTCATCAGAAGGAATGAAGAAATAAAATAATTGGTGGTTTGAGGTAACACTTTCACATTCTTTCAGCAGGTCTTTTCTTGTGCAACTCAGCATTGTAGGAATTTGTTTTTGCCTATGCAGAGCCATGACACTAAGTTTTATCTGAAAAACCTAAACTTACTTTCCCACTGATTTTCAGTTTTATCAGGCAAGCCCATTTCAGGGTTATGAAAAGGGAATATTATTCCTGATACTTGTTATTCTTGTAAAATATATTATTCAATAAATCATGTACTGCAACTGGGCTTCTTGCATTGCCCTTTTCATATTTAAATCTCTCTCTTTCATGGTCCTCTCTAGGGAGGTGACTTGATAATCAGCACTCCAAAAGGAGGTATTCACCTGCAGCCTTCTGAAGAGCACACTGAAGAGATTGTGCTGAAACCAGAATCCTTCTCAGTGCATGACACCGATGTTCCAGTCAGCAGGAGGGAGTTCATGACTATCCTTGCAAATATAAAGAGAATCCTCATAAGAGCCACATACAGCAATGGGATGAATGCCATCTACAGGTGAATGTGGGAAACGAGTCTCTTTGCTGTAGGCAGATTCTAAAAAAAGTTGTTTTCTCTCTTCAGAGAAGTAAGCTGGTGTAATTTAACACACTCTCATTTATTGTCATGAAATCCATAGCATTCCCTTACACTTTCAAGCAGTCATTAATATATTTTTCATTTGGGGTAGGGAGGATGAGGAAGGCAACAGAAAGAAGCAGGATTTTAAGGAAATGAAATTGCATGTATTATTTAAGGCATAAATGACAGTTCTATAAATATGTTTATTTTGTGAACACAGTAATTCCCATATATATGGTAAATCATGGAGTGTAGTAATGACATGTTGAAGTAAGAGATGATATATTGCTTATATTTTGTTTTCCACATTTAATGAGCATACAGGGCCACATTAACAGTGGACCAGAGAATGATATGCTGATTCTCTAAGCTGGAAAAGTGCCTCGAGGGGAGTTTTCTATGTTTTTAATCAGTACCACACAGAGATCTGGCTTATCCCAAAGCCTTTCCCTTGATTTATGTCAGGATGCTGACTGGACTGCTTAAAACTACTGATTTGGTGTGAACTCTTCTGAGTCTTTTGATAAAATTAGACACATGAGATGATACAGTTGTTCTATTTCAGTGGCTGCAGTTTGGTTGCAGCTGTAAAGCTCATCTTACATTTCAAATTTTCATAAGTGCATGAGTGAATACACCAAGTGGGCTAGAAAGGAGCCTCCCGATACTGTATGATTGCACTGTCTATACATTAATGGTTAGGTGGCATAAGTAATATTTCTTAAATGGGCAATGGAACTGATTGCATAGTAGTTTTTTACTCTCAAGGCATGAAACCTGAAATGTTCTCTAATCTACGCATCACTTGATTCAGTGGCATAAGCCAATTTGGAATGGAGGGAGCTGATAGCACATTTAGTGATTTGAACTTTGGCAGTGCAAATTTTTTCCCTGCAAAAAGAGTTCATATTTCTTCAATCTTTCTCTTCCTGTGGTTAATTGGTATGTATTACATCTCTGTAAATAAGTTTGTGATTCATAACTAGCTTGAGTTTGGGCCAAACTTCCTAATTTGCTCATTTGGTCGGCAACCTTGCATCTCTTTGCATGTCCTTGAATCCAATTTGAAAACCTTTTTGTGGCCCATCAGCTTCTATCACTAGAGAACCAAAACACCAGGCCAGAGCTCATCTCTTATGCACTATGAGCAGATCATGAGAAGCTGTTAATCCACAGCTTTCAGCTGAGACTAGTGGGAGCTCAGTGAGTGCTGCTCCTCCACTCTGTTCTCTTTCAAATAAAAAACCATTGCTCAGAATTTTCCCAATTAAAGGAGTGCAGGAGCAGTTTTGGGGTGAACAATAGGGGCTTTTATGGTATGGGTTTTTAAAGAAGATATATATGATTGACTTTCTTTGAGCCAAAGGTCTTAGTAAGTATTATGGGAAATACAAACTTCAGTTACTGGAGTTTTAAATATATTTGTGTGCTGGTATTTGTTCTAGTATGAGAAGGGCAGCTTTCCTAAAAACAAAACAACAACCTAAAAAACCTACTTTGGCTAGGCAGTTAAAATCTGTGAAGAAAGTGCATAGCTAGACATGTACTGGCTCCATCTTGCCTCTACTGTGGAACAGTGAGGGTGGGATGGATGAGCTCCTCTGGGCAACAGCATATAGCTCAGGTAAATGCACACATGTAGAACTGACACAGTCTATAGTTTGTGCCTTGAAAGTAAGAGGTGACACACCTGTCCGTGGCACATTTGGAAGACTATACATCACTACTTGCATCCCAGAAAACTGCTTTAGCTATTTGGCCGTGTGTGGTGCCTCAGCCTTTGGAACAGCTTAGTGATGTGTTTCAGATAATCTTCCAAAGACGTGTCTTGGAAATATTCTTTAAGAAGAGCTCTGTGACAAACATTTAATTCATGCTTTGCATTGTTAGCAGCCACCAGCTTCCAGAGGTAGTGACATTACAGTTAGGAGGGTTGGTCCCTGAAACACGATGAGTTAAAAGGGAGTTAGGGGAAGGGACTGAATTAATTTTGAACAGTATCCTTTTTGCTAGGAATGGTCCTGTATTACTGGTACATTTCTAGCTGTCCCTACGATGTCTTCTACCAGAGAAGAATGTAGTGGTTGCCGTGTTACTGTGATTACTGTCAGCATGTCTACAAGTCTAAAGTAAACACATTTTACTGAGTGTTGCAAGGGTGTTCATTGTAGTTTAGCATGACAGAAGAGAGGATGTGAAATTCCAATCACACTTAAACAAATTCAGTTTTCCATTGTTGATTTAACTGTAGGCATCATAGTTTCACCCATCAGGGTGGGATTTACTGAGTGGAGTTGTCTTTTCAGAGCAATCTGTGCTCCCAGTCACCTACTGTCATCTAGCCCAGCTTATCATCTGTTGTAGGCATATTGCTGATTTTCAGGGTATGCCTCAGTACTGACTGTTTAATATTCGACTTCCACTAAAATACACTAGGTACAAGGCTGTGCTTGGAACTCTTAAGATCATGTGAAATAATTCTTTTTTCCATATTCTTCCCCTTTAGTACTGTGAGAAAAATGTAGATCCAATGAAGAAGATAGTCTTTGTGATATGTTGGGCTAGCTAAAGACTACTGTTGATAACCTCCAAAGGATGAGATTATTGAAAACAAATTGTGTAGAGTTAACCCTTAACAGATAAGTAGATATAAACTAAAAGTTTTTTATTACCATTAAACAGGTATGTGCAGTGGACAGATCGACATTCCTGTTAGAGGGTTAAGAAGCTTTGACAGAGAGACAGAAATATTGCAGAGCTACAAGATCCTTATGAGTGACAATTTCTGCCTCAAAGCACCAGCAGAATTATGCAACATACTAATTAGAGATTGCTATATTAAGCAACTTGTTCATTTAAATCATGCAAGTTTTCAAAATGGGTAATGACACATCACATATAAGGATTTCCAAGGGTGATATTATAATCTGTCCTTAAAAAGAGACCAGAATGGAGTCATTGTAAGATAAAGTAACTTTCTTGCAGTCATGTAGAAAGAGATTTAAAAATTCAATTGCATTGCCTCTGGTTAGCAAGAGCTTTAATTTAAAGATGGTGTTTTAAACTTTTTTTTTTTAGTGTAACCTAGTAGAAACGCTAGTCAATCAGTAACAATTTCAGTAGCCACAAAACAATAGTAATTTAGTAATGCTGAGTTTGACTCGAGCATCGTGTTGAGTACATTTTTTTGGGTCATTTTAAGCTTACAATGTTATTATTCCTCTATGGCATTAATTAGGAAGCTTCCTTATGTGAGTGGGCTTTCATTTAGGTGATCAAGTAGGATAAAAAATGAGAATACAGAAATGCAGCTATCAATCTGAAAGTGAATCCAGCTTCTGGGTTTAAATCCTGATCCTCTTCCTAGATGTAACAGCCCAGGAAAAGATAAACCTCTTTTATTGTTTTGTTTAATCTAATAGTGTTAGCTTGTGCTTCAAAGAAAGTTTAGCAGCACTGTTTATTCCGTTTTAAAATTCAGAGTGGTTAGCGATGGTAAATGTTGCAAACACACAGGCATTAGAAATTGTGGTGCTAAAGATAATAGATTGCTTGCAACCACATATTGAAGAATAAATGCTAGTGCAAGGAAAAATATGGAAGAAGAGGCCAAGGGTTTTCTTCCATATGCAGAGTTGGCTTCAAGACAAATGAGCAATGATTGGGTCAGTACTTCGTGTGCCTTATGCAGCTGATATGATTCAGATGCCTTGCACAGCAGACAGTAAACTGTGCTGATACTGCCTGAAACGTCCCCTTCCCTTTTAATCTTGTTTGTTTTTAGAAGTCAAGAGTTGCCTGCTGACAGTAACAGTCAGCTTAAATATTTGGTCTCGATGTCTAATCTCAAATTGTTCATGCATCTCCAGGATCCAGTGCCCCATTACTGCCAGCATTATGTATTTTAATGAATGCAGAATGGCACCAAGGAATCAAAATTGCAACATCAAAACAGGAGAAAAAAACATCACTGCAGCTTTCTTCACTGAATAACTGTTAATGCTAAAAACTGTTAAACACATTAAAATCGCATTTAGCAAACAGCAGAACGTAATGAAAATTGGAACAATTCAGTGAATACAAATGTGGGATAATACTGGGTAGATTGTTTCTCTGTGTTAGTGTTTCTCTCTGTTCCAAGATTTGTGCTGAAAGGGAACTAGCTGTAGCTAAAAGGAGATTTTGTTTCTTCATTTACAGATTTTTCTCCTTAAATTTTTAGGTTTTTTTACTGCTAAAGTCATCGCTATTTAATATCTAACATCCTAGAGATTGGTTATCTTATTGTAAGGCAAATTTAAAAGGGTAATAGCAAAATAAGTGTACAGCAATGAAGCAGAGGAATATATTGAAAAGCAAGAGAGAATTTACTGAAGATCTGGATAGGAACAAGTATCTTTCTTTTAAAACAGTATCAAGAACCTTGTACAGAGGTTCTGATATCACCAAATCACATTCAGGTTTCTAACTGTATAATCCACAATGGTAATCCCTCCAAATTCTGGTCATATTCCTAGCGATGGTAAATGTCTGTTTTTCTAAAGTTTCTATCTTAATGTCAGAAATATTCCTTTTTTTCCCCCAATCTTTTCATGTCTGTCTTAGTTAGAGTAGTTATAAAATCAAGTGGGAAAATATTCTGTCTTAACCTTTCCTCCAACTGCTACAGTAACAACAAAATATTTTTCTTGGATGTTTTCTTATCCAAGGTCATCCAAATAATTTTCAGAACTTTTTGGCAGCCAAAAGATAAATGCCTTACTATGGAGGAAAAAAAAGTTTGTTTTACATTTTCCAGAGAAAACTGATTATTTTTTAACAAAATATCATGATAGAAAAGGTATTTTCCGCTGAAAAAGACTTCAAAAGAAGCTTTTCAAGTAGCTCTAATAATCAAACACTCTGTTAATATTACTAGGTAAAAATAGAAGTCACTGAGCCTCTATAATACCTTAATGTTCCTTCTGAATTCTCATAAATTAAACTTCCAATTCCCAATTTTTTCCCTGAATGGATGCTATTGAGGTAAACCACGTATGTTTCTCATAATACCTGTAAGATTATCAAAAGACTTGTTATTTCTGTCATCATATTTATATGCTGTTGAAATAGAAGTCATGATCAGTGTTTGCCTAAACAGTGGCTATTTAGACAATGTTTAGCATTTGTTTTTCTCTGTTACTGGGAAAAGGAGGGTATATTGTAGAAGATCTCCTTTATCTTTCATTTACCTACATTTTTCTTTCATACATATAATGCTTGGGTTCTTGATCCTCATGGACAGGACTGGAATGTTTTTCAAAAGTCAAATCTCCTGAGTAAAAACACCTTAGAACCAAAATTTAGTAATGTAATATTTTAGAAAGTTGGATTAGAGGTTTATACATTTTGAAGACCCTGCTTAGTGTCAAATTTGCTCTATATGCAGCTGCAATGCAAGTTGACACATGTGGCTTGCAGGCCAGGAATAGCCTTCCATCTCCTGGTAAAGTGCTGTGAGACTTTTTTAATCTATTTTTATCAATCTGTGTCTGACCACAGTCTCCCTCGCATGATGAACAAAAATAGTAACAAGCCTACAGACATGTAGTTTAGGAAGAAATAGATGAATATGAAAACCTCCTTATTTTTAAGTAGGAAAACAGAAACAAGCTACTGAATGTCACCATAAAATGTTCATTGCATGTACAACATTTCCATATAATTTCCCTGTTTAATTTCTGTTACATCCAGACTAAGAGGTGTTATCATGGAAGCTGCTGACCACACTTCAATGGGGAGAAAGGTGGCATCTGCAGTGGAGTTATGTGACTGTCCTCCAGGTTACGATGGTACCTCCTGCGAGGTGAGTATCATGGTGTAGTCCAGTTCATTTGTGCTAATACTGTGATAGTTGTAAGCAGTCAGTGGACCTGTGCTCACAGAAAATAGTAAGAGAACTGTTTGTTCCTGGTTGGAATTTGTGTATGACTTGTTACCTTTATTTCTGGGTGACAGTTCATTATATTTGAAAATACTTAAAATCTGAAGTTTTAAGCCTCTGTGGTGGTTTCTAACTTGTGAAAAGACAGTTAAGAAAAAGGAAGGGAAAACAATACTTGTTCTCTTCAGGCAATTGATAATACAAATGAATGCACCTATCACAATTAGAAGGAAAATGGCAGGTGTCTGACCTGTGCACAACAAAGCCAGATCAAATTATCTGAGTTACTGGGGTTGTTTCCACTTTTGCTTTGCCATTTGCCTTGGAGTCATTGAGAATTATGTGTGTTCTTGTGAGGATTGTTTCACTCTATTTTGGTCCTTTCACATATAATAACATAGGCACATGCTCAGAAAAATGCCCGGTTTCCTAACAAATTCATTAGTTCACACAGAATGTGTTCATACAAGTATGCTTATGATTAACCAACTCACATGGGCATAGCTTGGGGTAAATAGAAGGCAAAAAAAACTCTTCAAAAGCTTTGCCTTTAAGGAAATAGTTTCAAACACCAAGATGCTCTGCTTCACAAAACTACAAACAGTATGCCATTTACACAGGCACTCTAGGCATTTGCTTGTCAACTCTCTTTTTCTTTAAAATTTTTCATGCATATATGTGATATTTAGGGCTTAGAGTCTAGTTTCATGCCAAATGTAGTTGCTTTTTTCTGGGGCTAGATAAACTAATGTAGAAAGAAGGCCTGAAGGAATTAATGGATATTGCTATCACTTCCAAAATGGTACAGATGGAAAAATAACTGGAGAGGAATAGTGCTTACCTGGGCTGAGAAATAGTTTTTAAGTCTGACCCTTGCCTGTCTGCTCAATTATTTTAAGAAAAAAGCTGGATGCAGTTTCATTGTACTTCACACCTTTTTTTTTTTTTTTTTTAATTTTTTTTATTTTACTTTTTGTCTCCCAACTCAGATTTTCATGTGATGTCTGAGAAAGCAATTGTAAAATCCCTGATTGTAGGTATTTAAATATGTACTTTTGTTGTAGAAGCTGAAGGACTTGGGTAGAATTCCCATCTTTGTGTAGCTGAAATTCTCTGTCCAGCTTGTATCCTTCAGTGCTAAACTTTCTTTCCAGTGATAAGCAGTACCTGAAATGTGATATATCCTTAAGATCATACTCCATAAGAGAAAGTACGTATACATATAGCTGCAAATTTAAAGTTCCTATGCACACTGGTGAGCATAGAGATAGAGAAGTAAAGTTTTCAATTTCTAGACAGACTAGCATCTAAGAAAGTATGGAAAGGTGAGTTGAAAATGTCAAATTTTTTTATACCATATTTGTTTATTCTTCTGAATACTTTCAGCTTTGTCCAACATTTTACTTCTGTCAGCTTCAGTCTAGAAGAGTTTCATTTTTATTGATTTTGTGCAGCTTTTCAGTTTCATCTATTCTATTTAATTTAGTGTATTTGTCTCTTACATAATGATGTTGTGGTACCCAATGTAGATGCTGTAGCACCAATATCAACTGTAATTTACTTATCTTCTTGTAAATGTTTTGGCATGATGAGTCTTCAGAAGACAACCAATCAATCCCATCTAAAATATACACTCTCTTCTAAGATTGTTCTGTAGCACAAATTTGGAATTTATTTTTTACAAAATTCTGGCCAAATAAAATTCTTACATTTTTCCATATACATTTCCAACACAAAACTGAGCACAGAAATTAATGCAGAATTGCACGAGCACAGGTAAAGCAGATTAAGGTTCTAATACAAATTGTACTCATTTGTGATAGTTACTCTGCTCCACTCATGAATTTTCTGGCCTTTATTTGTAAACATCTTCACATCTAATTACACTTCTGCTCCAAATTTGTTCCCATTCTATCTACTCTTTACTTCCACTGCAGAAGAAGTCGTGTTTAACTTGCATCACTGTGATGGTCAAGAACTTTCCCAACTTTTGAATATTACATAATTTCTCTTGTTAAAATCTCAATCTGTAACCTTTTAGTTCTGTTCTATGCCTTGGTGTTGATATTTCATGTCTAAGCCCTTAGAATTAATGACTTTTGGAGCCCTGTCTTCTGTAATATCATGTGTACCTATGCACAGGACTACTATTTTCATCTCTGAAAAAGGATGATTTATAGATTTGTGCAGAAGCCACTTACATCTCATTCCTCAGAAAGAAAAATACAACAATTTCTTTTAACCAGTTTTTGAGGTTTGGGGTTTTATAACTCTAGATTTTAATTTTGAGTATTTATAGGGATTTTTTAAGGAATGCATAACTAAGCGTGTAAAGAAGGAAAAACAAAGATAATGTCTTAGGTTTTGGAATTTTTTTAAAAGAATAATTTCAATTCACATTTATAATACTTCTATGATTTTCAGGAGTAAGACAAAAAAGGAATGTTTTCTTTATAGTCTTCTTGTTACCTTTTTGGAGAGTCTATGCAAAGGGGAAGGGATTTTCTTTATTAAATGATATTTTTAGTATTCTGCCAGTAAAAAACTTCCTCTTCATATCAGCAAGATGCTTTTGAAGGTCAACACTGTCATGCACTTTTTTATATCATGCAAAATCTTTGGGTCACCTGAGCAGTCTTACTGTGGAAGGATGGTTTGCAAGAACTATAAAGCCATTTGTGAGATATATAGTAAGGGAGACTGCTGTTTGACATCTTATTATGAAGAAGTGGAATAGCCACATTTTTGCTGACGAATCACAATTGTATGGTGTCACCTTTCCTACAAAATAACTGGCTGTGCATTTATTATTGATTTGAATTTTACATTTCAAAAAGAAAAAATCAGAGTACTTTCTTAAACAGAAATTACTATACTTTAAGAAGCACAATTTGTAAATAAAAGGATGGTGTTTTCAGCTTGTGCTTTGTTTCAATGTAGCCTTTTGTTAGACTCCAAGCAAGACTAAATGGTATTTTAATTGCTCTTTGCAGCTGAACTTCTCAGAAAACATTTTTGTTGTGCTGAGTTTTTCTTTCCTCCTTCTCTCTCTTTCAGTATTTCACGTTCCAGATGTTTTTCAGTCTGTACCTCTTGCTTTGATGCTGTCATATTTCAGTCCTTCATTTCTCTGCTTTATTTTACCATTTCAGAACAATCAAGTTAAGGCTTTCTCTAATCTCACACCTGCCACTAGGGCTAAGGTCAGTGCAAAGCCACAGCACTAGGAAGAACAACTTTCTAGAGAAATGTTGGTATTTTCATTCATTTGACAAGTATGTTTTTTGTGTGTGCAAGCATCAAATGAAACAAAATCTCACTCCTTTCTCTGCTGAAGTGAGAGTTTACCTTTTTATTTAATTTGTCTTGCAGTTGTGCTGGCCTCGACACAGGCGTGTGAATGGCACAATTTTTGGTGGAGTATGTGCACCATGTACATGCTTTGGTCATGCAGACTCATGTGATGATATCACAGGAGAGTGCCTGGTAAGTGTCAATTCCAGAAATGTGATGGGCATGGCCAACATCAATTCAATATACCTGTGCAATTGAATTAGTGACATCTGAGACCTGAAATATTCAAGGAGAAATAAGGCAGTGAATAACAGAAGAGATCTTTATGTTTGTAAAGTAAGGTATATGCACATATCCCTCAAAATGCCAAGGCAGTGGAAAGAATTCAAAAAGGTTTATTTTGAATGCCAGAACACTAAAAACTTAGAAAGTTAGCATTGCTGTGGACAGCACTGGGCCACAGAAAAGTCAAACTTCCTATTTCTTCCTGGGCTTTTTCAACTCTTCCCCCACCTCAGCTCTCCCACTGGCTGCAGAGGCTCTGTAGCATGTCTATGAGCGTTATCTCTTTCATACCCAGGCAGTCACTTCTCTGGAATACAGGAGGAGAAACATCTAAAACTGTCTGGGAAAGATGTCTCATTCCAGGCAGGAAAGCTTCCTTAAGTGAAAATAGCTGCCTACTCAATGGCAGTATCTTCCATAGAAGAGTTATTTGCTCCTACAGTGTTGAACTGTTACTGAAGTTTAGGATCCCTTTATACCAAGATATGGTATAAAAAAGTTTTCTGCATCGCATAGGATCTATGTTTTAAAGTAGAGTCAATAGTATAAGCATGAAGAAAGCAGCAAATGTATTAATATTTCTTCCTGCAAGGTTTGTTCCCCCTTTCCCATTTGTCTCCTTCAGTATATTCAATTTATAGTATGTAGCGGGTAACTGTAAATTCTGTTCTAGTTTGATGAGAAGACAATTGTTAATGACTTCCTTCATCTAAATTCATACTAAACTGTAAAGGAACACTTAATGAATTTTATATTGGAAAAAA
Organism: Formicarius rufipectus; assembly: GCA_013399695.1. Taxonomy (NCBI): domain Eukaryota; kingdom Metazoa; phylum Chordata; class Aves; order Passeriformes; family Formicariidae; genus Formicarius; species Formicarius rufipectus. The sequence goes on from VXAU01002174.1 coordinate 236,461, forward strand.
TAATAAAAGCATATGATCTGGACTTTGATATGATCAGGTTTTTTTGTTTTCTTGTAGGCTATGGAAATTTTATGTAGTTACCTACTAATTCAGCAATTAAATCTATTATATTATCCATAACAAGCTTACCAGCACATAACTGTTTTCAGCCCATGCCTTTCAGAATGGATGAGTTATGTTGAATTATGTTGAATAGACTGTTCTGATTGACTCAAAGGCATTTTTAGTTTTATGTTGTCTGACATGGCACATAGCTTGAAACAACACGTCTTATTTCATTAGTCTTGCAGAAGCACAATTTAAACCACTACCAGTTTAGTGCGATATACTCTCATTTCCCTGCAGAATTTCAAGCAGATTTGGTAATATTCATGTTTCTAATGTTCCCTTTTATTTCCTTAAGGAAAAGCTGCTGGGAAAATTCCAAAATGAAAATTCAGGCTTTTTCCAATATAATTTGACACTTAGAATTATTACTGTTCCTCCTCTTTTCCTCATAGAAGATGTTTAATTGCATTGCAGTGCAAAACAAGATGTCCTTGATGTGTGGATCAGTGAATGTTTCAAATTGCCTTTTCATGCATAGAAGCTTATAATGATTCTCAATTTAATGATACTCTAACCCTCAAAGAAGTATCTAGAATGAAAAAATGTGCTTGACTTGACAGTCATGTTTTGAATCCTTCTCTTAACACTCAGTGAAAATTTTTACCATGAGGTTAATACAGATTTGTGTTTCTCAACAAGGATTTATTGCATTAATGACTGTAGTCTCCAGCTATGAGGACTATAGCATCACTGTAGGATAAAATCATTTAACACAAGAGAAAGGGAAGGAAGAATCTTGTTTAAGGTCGTCGTAACTGTTGACTATTTTGCTTAAGGTACATAGCCAGATGAAAGTTCTGAGATTGGTGGCTTCTGTGTCTTCAAGTTTCAGCCCTTCCACAGGTTCACTCTATTTTTCTCTGTAGCACCAGCCTGGGTAAAAGAGAAGGTCATGTAGTTGCATACTGTAGTGCTTTTGTGCTTTTCAACTGATGTGAACTGTTAACTGAGACAGTGGAGCTCCCCCTTCTGATATTTTAAGGGTGGTGGTGTAAGATAACACAGTACTGACAGGACAGTGGAAAATAACCAGTTGAAGATCTACTTTAATCTATACACGTTATCAAGCACTCTGTATTTTATGTGTTCTGTCTGAGCTTATACTAGATCATGCCATAGAGAAGAGATGCACAGGGAGCTTAAAATCAGTTCTGGATTTTCTTGCATCTTTGAAAGCACTGTAAGTCAGATTGGCTAGTATCCATGCGGGCTATTAAATGCTGCTATTCAATTTGGATCATAAGCCTTTTGAAGTGAAAGAGAGAGAAGTCTGAATGCTGAAAAAAGAAAAATGTTTCACATCAAAGGCATTCTGTCTATTGAGGTTTACACAGCCTTTTGGTCTCCTTATTATTATTCATGGTGTTTTTTCAGTAATACAACAGACAATTTAGGCACCTAATTTACTGATATGATAGTTCTTTTTGCTCTTCCTTAGCTTTGAAATGTAGTAAAAAGAAGCTGAAATATGTTTTTGACTCATGATAAAAGCTCAAATCATCTGCTTCAACACAGACCTGTATAAAAAGCTTATTTTAATGCGTATCTTGCAGTAACCTGCAAAGCCCTTTGATCCTTGCAGCAGCCATAGAGAGCTGCATGATACATTGTTCTCGTTACCATTGTGATACACATAACTGCTTTGGTACATAGGGCAAGTTCTAACATTCAGAAATACTCTTTTGTAGTATTACACATGCAACATTTACAGTAGCTTTAGGAGGTTGGTTAAACCAAAACCTTGTGAAAAGCAAGCACATTTCAAGGTGTTTCGTTCATTGCAGTATGTTCCTATTGTAAGCCCAGAGAAAGCAGATCTTTTTCCCCTAAGATATGCTCAAATTGCTAAGTGGGCAGTCTGCAGTGGCATCCTCTTTGTATTGTATTCCTTTGTCTATAAACAGCATATAGGATGAGGCCGTTGTCATATCTGGTGGACATGTGCTTTAGACAGTGCTCATCACTAGAGTGACAAAATCTCTTCACCTGTCTTCATGTAGACCATAACAAAATACGTCCTAGCTAAGCACAGTATAGGTCCTTCTGCAGGTGAAAATATGTAAACCTCTGCAACATACGGATTATATTTGTAACATGAGGAAAGGGAATTGTCTGTCTGATCTTGACATTGCAGTAGTTTGAAAATGCTAGAAGAGCATATTCATGCTTCCAAAGATATAATACCATTGTCGGGTCTAGACGTCTGGGTAATATACTAGAATAGGCACCCAGGCTTGTCCTTTTGCTTGTTTTAGCTAGCCTTAACAGCTTCCTTGGTTGTCTCTATGGCAGATATCTTGAGGAAAGGCAGCAGTGTGCCAAAGGCACCATCTTAGACTCAGTCATAGTCCCTGACAAGTTTTATTTTCATCACTAGCATTCTATTCTGACTGTTTCTTTCTATGCTCATACACATTCAGCTGCATATGCAGCTAAGCAGGAGTTGTTCTTCATTGTAAATTTAGGGTTCTCTGATATTAGGCATAAAGATGTTCATTTGGTTTCTTCCAAAAAATGAGGCCTGCCTCTGTAGAAAATGGTCAAAAACACATTCCAGGACATCAGATGAAGTTTTCAGGTTACAAGGTCTGAGTTGTACATAAAATTTCAGACAAAAACAAATCTCACAGTCTTAGTTACCAAGAGGTTGTCTAAGTGAAGTTTAATGGTGTTTAGAGATAAAAGAGATTCAGAAAATTGATGCATTCAAAATAGTGTGAGATACAGTGTGTGGAATTTCAAAGCATAAATTCCAGCTCTGGATGTTCTATCATTCTGTAATTGTGAGGAGGTAAACACGGATTTCTGGATTGAGGAAAATTAGACACAGTACATCGAAATGACTGATGTTAGAGTGCCAGAAAATATTTCGTCAAAGAGAAGGTGGTCAGGTCTTTGTAAGATGAATCGTTTTCCTACAAAATGGAAGGTTTCAATTTTTTACATTAAAAAAAAGCAGAAGCTGCAAGTACCACTCAGCAAGATTTGTGAAGCTTTACTGTGTTAGCTCCTCTCACTTTAATAACATCCTTGACATGTTAAGATATGTCTGAGAATATTTAAAGCTAAACTTAGCTCAAAAGAAAAATCCATTATTTTTCAGAAAAAGTACAAATAATTTGACATGATGCTTTTAAAAGTTGAATTGCAAGGGATTTTTCTTTTGAAACACATTATTTTTGACATGTCTTCTTTGAAAAGCATATCTTATTGTTCCCAGCTACTTTTGTTTCATGGCTGGTAAATTATTTTTTAATGTCAGCACTTGAAATAACAATCAACTGGACCTAATGAAGTTGATTTTAATCCAGCTACAGTTCTAAAGGCATGTTAATTGCATAAGAGTCTCAATAAGTTGGTATTAGGTCACAATCTACTAAATGCTTTAAAATATAATATTATCACTAATGCTTTCATTTCAAAGATATGCTAGCAATAAATGGCAAACAGCATTTCTAGAGTCAGATGCTTTTGACTCCAGTATGCTCAAGACTGAAAAGGGTATTGTCCTTTTTCAGCTGTCCACGTGGACGGTACTGGTTGTGCAGAGCACAATGCAAAAAAAACTTTGTGCAAATCATTGCAATCCTGGAAAGTTATGAAGAACTCAGTGTCCCTTAGACTACTACCATTTTCTTTATTGAGGATAAATTATGTGTGTCAGACAGTAAGGCTGTTAAATAGCAATCAGTACCACAGGCATAATTCATTAAAATGATAAAACAATTTTAAAATGTTCATGAAAAACTATTAAATTAAATCATAAGTTTTAAAGTACCTATATATTAATAAAAAACCTCAAACAAAAACAAGCTTCAAGGGTTTCTAAGCAGCAGGTTCTAGATTTGATCTGGCTCATTGTCTAAAACACAGCAGAACACACCCCATTAAATAAAATCTCTCATGGCTTTCATTCAAGTTGCCATATGCTTTTTCAGTCCATACCCAAGCACATCAAGATAGCATTTAACAGCCAAAATCATTACTACTCGTTTCTCTGTTTTTCATTGTGAAAGGGCTACAATTGGGTATCTAGTGGTAAATAGCAGTGAAAGGAGTAGTGTGGTGTGCTAAAAATGTGGGGGGAAAAAGGAGAGAGATTAAGCCACAAAACTAATTTTCAGAATCTCTTATGAATTTGGTGAAATTATTTAGAATTTCTAAATCCTATGTGGTGAGGGGGAAGGAGAATAGAAAGGGCAATTATTCTTTAAAACAGTTCTTACAAGTCATCATGGGACGCCTGTTCTCCCAGGAATATTACCAGAGTTTCTATTCTCCTAAAAGATTGTTTAATTTGAGATCAGCCAAAATTCATATACAAAAATGTAAATCTAGTACTGCCATTTTTATGTTGCATATTTTATGTGCTCAGATAAACTCTCTTCTATTATGAAAGCCAGTCACACATAGAAAAACAGGAACTGTAGGGTAGGGCCCTATATACAGTGTACTTGTCCTTTTGTTGATTAAGTAATTCTGGCTTTGCTACTGTTTACAATATTGATAGCCATATACTTTGTAAAATGAACTAGTGTGCTTACACGTGAAATGTACTAATTCATTTTTATAAATTATGTAGTCTGGGCTTTATTTTTAGAATCAATATCTGAAAACAGTTTGTCACAAAATATGGCCTGTTGCAAGACTGCAGTGCTAACCCTTTTTTATGCTGCTTTAAAAGTTTTCTTTAAGCAAGCTAGAACAGTAATGCAGCTGTTGTTTGGTGGAAATATAAAAGCTTGCAATTAAATATTCTTTTTGTTCTAAATGGGAAAAAAGTGAACACATATGAATCATGGATTGTAACACCTAACCTCTAGAACTGTTTCTCAACCAGCAGCAAAAAGTTAGAATGTATGTTGCAGGGTTGTTAAGAGTCCTGGTGTGATGATGGACTAGGTGAATTTATATCTAAGTTTCCATATTTAAGTTCCCTAATGGTCAGTTTCTACTTTTCATCTTCTATTTAGAACTGCAGACACAACACAGGTGGTGCATATTGTGATAGATGCCTTCCTGGCTTCTTTGGTGATGCTACTAAGGGAACAGCTGAAGACTGTCAGTTGTGTGCTTGCCCCTTGAATATACCTTCTAACAAGTAAGTTGTATATTTATTGGATATTACACTTTTAACAAATTGCATAATGTCTTGATTTATATTTTGCATGTATATTTGAAATATTTGTTTTGTTTCAGTCAAATAATCTGGAATATAAACTTTTATTTTTAGAATTTTTATGAAGTGCTTCACAGGCAAAGATCAAGGCAAAAACTGAATGCGACTAAGCTAGAAAGAACAACAAAGAATTTGCATGGCTGCTTTTCACATCAATAACTAACATTTGCTTCTCTGTCCTCCTTAAGGGTAGTTGTTTCTAGTTTTAAAGCTGAATTTACAGATTTGATGAGTGGATTTTTTCAGAAACTGAATTTAAAACTGAATTTTACGTGATAAGGTAAAATAGTGAATTTTTCTTCTCAGTGATTTGTTTGGAATTCTAAATTCATTCTTAGCTCTTGTAAGCGAAAATATAATGTCAGTGTATCTCAGAAAAATCACTGTAAATTTCTTTTATTAAATACTAGTGAAAAGTTATTCAAAACTCTGATTTAAGAACCCAAGTTTCCTTAATTCCAAAAGCTTATCTATGCTACTCAATAGCTTAATTTAATAGACTAAGTGGTTTGAACATTTTTTTCATTGTTTTTGTCCCTGTCAGTACCTGGGAAATAACAGTACCAAAATCATTTTACATAATGTAGTTGAATAAAAGTCTTCTGAATCTTGTCTTTGGCATTGTGTCCTATTAAAAATGCACAGAGAAAAAATAGTCTAAGCACTTATGAGCAGAAATTCCAGGGAATTGTAGAATGGGAGTCTACCTTCCTTAGCACAGCTCTCAAGTTGGTGTTATTAGATATATTTATTATATCTACTGCTCATGTGTGGATCCTCTGATGTCCTCATTATTAGCATTTCCTTGCATCTTTAATTAATTATCTCTCTCTTGTTTGAGAATACTGTGTTGACAAAGCAGGAAAAACATGATCACATTTCAATCTTGCACAGATGTGCAACAAGCCAAATCAAATAGATTGAATTTAGGTTTTGATTGGCAAAATGCTTGCAGACCTCTATTATTTATTTATCAGAGTTCTGTGTGCTTTATTTTCATTTTTGATGTTGAGAGTTGCCTTTTTAATACTACTTTAAAGTCTTTTTTAAAAATAATGGTACAAAGTAAACACATAGTATAAATGTTCTTTGAACTGTGAAATTGTGTGAGTCCTGAACCCTACAAAGTTTAGTTTTGTAGAACTCACTGTATGGTTAAAGCTATCATGACATTACAGTTCTAGAATAATTATTAAATTCTTTTATGAGGAAAAATGAAGTTTTTTAAGGTTTTAAAGTATTAGTTGTAGTCTGTAAAAATACTTGTTTTTCTTTCATACTTAGTTGGCAGTCAGTATTGTATCCTAGGGATAATATTTGTAAATGATTCAGATTCCTTCACGAATCCTTCACATGCACGTGGTAGAAGTTTCTTTATTTTTCATGTCACTGTACAGACGTAGTATATATCATGTTCTTTCTGAGTAACTGAACAAGTTACAATGACTAATTGTATGTAGAAATTATTGTAAATAGCTGTGTATAGATTTTAATTCCTTCAGTATTTAATTCCTAATGTGACATAACAGGGCATCTGTAGGTCTGTAAGCTTAATACTAAATTCCTGTTCCATAAAGAATATCGTCCATGTAACGAGCCTGAGAGATATATTTCTATTAAGAAATTTTAATCTTTTATAATGTGGTCTCATTTCTTTATGATGTTTATAGTGGTTCCTATCACTGTTCTCACAGCACCTGACTCTGCATTGCCACATAAGGTGGAAGAGAACTGTTCTGTTCATTTTAGAAATGATGTGGTGATGGTTGTTATGTTGTTGACTTGAGTCACTCTCCTGTTTCCTAATGGCCGGAGTTTCCATATGCATTCATTGAAGCCAATCATAACACTACCTTCTGAAACACAAGAGTCGTAAGTGGCTTGCCATATATCAGAAAAGAGCAACTGGCCAAATCAGGAAACTAAAATGAAGTTGTTGAGGCTTGTTTTCTACATTCTGGGCTGTATTTTCCTCTTTCTGCATTTATCTACATATATGTCCTTATAGGATGCAAATGAGATCAATACCCATATTATAAATGGTATATCTAATGAATACTTGACTTCTTCATCCTATCTCTTCTCATTAACGTTCTATTACAAATTGTTCTAACATTCTTAGTCCTTAAGGGGCTTCAAATAAACTGATTTTTTTCCATTAAAGTTATCTATGTAATTTTGTCCACCAAATGTAGATGTCTGGGATAATTACTACTCTTCTCTTGATGAAATGATAAATTTAATATGGGTGACAAAGACCCTGACAAGACTGTTTTATCACTGGAAGTGGGAGATAGAAGATATCTCTCTCAGCCTGGGAAGGTCACAAAGAAATCCATAGCATGTGAACTAGGAATTCAGATTGGTCTCAGAATTTTACTATGTTCTTGGAATATTAAATAAAATCATGATCATATTCTCAAGGGATGGTGTCTATAACATACTTGTAAGCCTTTAGGAAGCCCTATCTCCCAACATAGACTTACCTCATATATACTTACACTGTGTATTCATACTTGTCCTGTGTCCTGACTGGTACTAATGTTGTTACCTTATATGAAAAACAGTAAAGCACAATGATAAATCAAGAGGGACTACAATTTTTTGAAGCTTTTTTAAACAAATCAATACTTGCTGTTCTTTAGTGTTTAGCACTAGGAAGTAACAAGGTTCTCAGTAATCAAGAAGATACACTCTTCTTAGGCTGCTATCACATATTTCTTTAGAGTATGCAGATGGGAATTTCTCAGTATAGTAATTTTTGATGTGTTGAGATGTGGATTGACTACTAAGTCAGAGAAATAATCAAGGAGACTAAGTCTAAGCATAACCCTTAAAACATGGAAATTCCACTGTTCATTAGTATTGCTTTGTAATAATAAGTACATCATTATTATCATTATTGTCATTATTACTACAACATTTAAAATGTATGCAGTTGAATTCAGAGCTCTTGGTGGCACTTTGGTGCAGTCAATTTTGTTTAATGCTATAATGAGCTATGATAACATCTCCACATTTTCCCATGTAACTCCTGGAAAGAGAGGTTGTGACTGACAATCAGGTACTTATTTGAAGTAAGTCAGATGCTGCTGATTATATTCAATATTAATATGTGGTTTCATTGCTATTAAAAAATAGAATGAGCAGTTATTGTTCCTTCAACTGATTCCTCATGCAATCATAAATTCATTATTAAGTAAATGACATTGCAAAATAACACAAACATAATCCTTGTGGGAAAGTGAAAAATCCCGGTACCTGTCTATATTTATTGGACCTGACCATTCCACATTTTTCTTAATGATCCCTTATGTCTGTGGAATAACAAAGAATAAAGAGTAACTATTTAAAAGTTACAGAATTTAAAAAAAAGTTAGAGTAACTTTGATAAAGAGGTCATAGATAGATGACTCCTGAGAAGTGGTGTCCAGTCAACAGTGGCTAATCACATTAAATTAATGTAATTAAACTTTTCGGCCTTCCCTGTGCCTATTATTTTCCAGAAACTATTTTAGTATACCCTACTTTAATATATCCAAGATTGGATTATATCTAATTTTTTTTAATTGTAGCATGAACAGTTACCTTGAATATACCTCCCTTCTGATGTCTTTGAGCAATTTTGTTGCATCTCAACTTCTCTTTCCCTAGGTTATAAAAGATTAATTTAGTGTCTTCTTGTCAGTTAGGGGTTTCGTTTTTCCCTTGTGAATAGTCACCCCACTATGTACCTGAACCTATTCTTTTCTTTTTTTTTCTTTTTTTTTTTTTTTTTTTTTTTTCCTTTTTCTATTTAGCTGACTAAGGTTGGTTACCATTATTTAGATGAGACCTTATAAAGATGCTATACATTTGTCTCTAATAATCATTACAGAATTATAAAAGAACAGATTGCCTCTTTTCCTGTGTAGTATCTTTCAGAGTATCAAGAGGTTTCTTCAGAAAAGTGTATTAAGGGAGAAATATTATGGAAAGCAAAATGCTGACAAGTGAAGAAACACAGTTCAGAGTTAAACAGACATTCAGAGGAGGAGCTTGCAAGTTCCTACGGTACCCTTATTAACAAACAACAACAACAACAAAAAAAAAAAAAAAAAAAGGCGCCAAAAAAATTACAGCATAGCAAAGAGGTAAAGCCGCCTAGTCTGCAAGCTATTCTTAAACTTCGAAGTGCCTGTGTGGCTTGTAGCTTGAGGTCATTGGCACTTGATTAACTCTAATGTGCTCTCTGGGAAGCTGCACCAGATATTTCCCATTTTGCTCCTCCCCCTTTCTTGTTCACTGAGTATCTTTCACAGCCGACTTATATGCAAAGTTAACTGAGCTTTTAATCAGTTGTCCTTCAGAGAGATTTATGTAGGGGCAGCATTATGGCATGGATTGTTTTGCCAGGCCCTGGGGGGCACAAACAAACAGCTGTACATTCCTGCCTTTTTAATAGTATCCAGACCACTCAGTGGCAGGCTCAAGTCCCATAATAACAGGCTATTGGGATGCTGCCATCCGTTGCTCTATATTCAGTGTTGCAGAAATAGCAGAGTCATTCCAAATTCAATTTGCTGGAGTTGAACTTAAGCACCATGTCCTAGACCAGAATCACTTTTCCTGGGCACTTTCACAAATTAACAAGCTCTGAAGTGGGAAGAGAGTTATGCTGCTAACCATCTTTTCTTTATGTTTCTTCCTTGTCCCTCTTCTTTCTCAATATCAACAACACAGCTTTAGCCCGACATGCCATTTTGACCAAAGTCATGGATTAATATGCGATGAATGCCCCACTGGGTATGTGGGACCACGCTGTGAAAGGTAAGCAGGCACTGTGTTTTTAACTATATGAGATCTGTAACAAAAGTACTGATCACATGAAACTGTTCTACCGTTTTTTTACTTCCCCTTCTCATTCCCATTCCTTCGTTCCAAAATTCACCGAAGAAATTGCTCTACAGGTTACTTTCATATTGCATGCATGAATTGGTATTTTTCGAGTGCTTGTTTTATTATCTTATGGTAAAATGTAAAGTTTCCAAGAAGCAGTTTCTGAGAGGTAAGTCTTTGTTTAAAAAGCTTCTTATAGCTTTTCTATCATTCTGAGATTTTTGTAATACTGTTGTCTCTTTTGTCATTTGAATGTTTAGAGATGGTGAATCGAATATACTGTTAATTACTGATTCCTCTTTTAGAGAAGCTAATATGTAGTGAAAATACAGCTCTTCTAACATGTTTTTTGTAGATTTTAATTATTTTTAAAAGAATATTTTACCTTTTTGTTGCTTTTTGTTCCCTGTTATAGTCTTTATTTAGCATGTAGAACAAACTAGGTTTTAATGACAAAAAAGAAAATTCTTCTTTGTCAAATACATAAAAATGCCCACTATATATTTCCTGCATTTATTACTACATATGCAAAGGTGTTACTCTGAGAGGATCATATAGAGAATTTAAATGAAACAGATGGCTAGTGTCAGTGCTGGTGCTAAGCTCCCAGGAACCCCTTTCCACAGAAGGTGAGACCAGATAAGCAAAGGGATATTATCACTGTGTCTGCGTGCCTGTGGTCCCTTGGGATTTCACATAGATGGAACAGCTTTCAAGAGCAGAGAGTGTGCCAGGGCACCTCTGCTAGTTGTTTGAAAGTTGTAATGAACCAATATTAGCTTTGTCTCCATTATCTCAGTCCTCTGCAACTCTACCAGTGACACTTTTTTAAAGGGGCTAGCAAAGTTAAGGGGCTTGAAAACATGGCACTTGAATTTCTTAGTGGACTTTTGCCATTTGGCATTTCCATGAGCTGCTTGAAGCATTTTCCAGTGTAAACCCTAAAAGAAGATAAGGCTTCTGCATGAAGACTTGCAATATTCTGACTGGGATGAGAAGCGGTAAGAATGAACCAAGAGGAAGAGCCAACCAGAAAAGCTGCAACCTGACCATATGCTGTGAATCTCCCTATACTCCTGTGTTTCCAGTTTGCAACTACTTCCTTTTAAATCCCTTTTGTGCTAGAGCTGTCCTGAAGTGAGAGTGCAGGCTGTCACCTGTTTCCACCCATCAACACTGAGTCTGCTCCTGCTGCATTCTATTTCTGCCTGTCTTTTCCTGTCTGTCTTGGAAGTCATCACCTTCTTTCAGCTAGTGGGCTGTGAAGTTAATGACGGCAGGAATAAATCACATCAAGAGCACTTTAGTGGCAGTTTGTCAATGCGGGGTCATTGACAGCTTCCATTAGCAACAAGTGCTGTTTCTGAGTGGAGCACAGGCTGCAGATGAAGTAGGACATAATCTGAATAAATGATGGGCTTGGATTTTAGCCTGATATCCTAAGGAAATGAGGCTAATGTGATCTTTTTATGCTTGTCTATCTGGCTGCCTGCAAAGTCATCTGAACTTGTATGACAATTTCAACAAATTTGGCAGAAGGATAAGAAGGAGGTCTCAAAGATAATAATTGTTCCCAAATGTTTTGTGAAAAGAAGTGGCTAAATAGAGGTTAATAAATCAGGACATGTCCTAGCTAAGAGGGAGAATATTGTTTGAACTCACACCTGATTAAACAGCAGTGAATACATGAGATAGAGAGAGAACAAGAGAGATTACTGAATGTTCCACTCATAAGAAAACTTTCACAGGACAAGGAAAAAGTGCTGCTGTAGCCCAAGGGATTATTCCCTGCTGAATAGCAACATCCTGCAGCAAATAATCAGCCCTTAGCCTTGTAACCATGAGATATAAATTCACTGTAAATTAGGCCATGCCATTAATTCCAATGGTCACAGAACTATTTGCTTATAATTGTAGCAAGTTGCTTGGAAATGTCTGCAGCTGTCAGTAATGATGATCGGCAGAAAGCATGTTGCTTTTTGCTATTAATAGTGAGTGCATAATTGCTGAAAGAGTTCACATGAAATTCTTTTTCATTTTAGCAACTACAAAGTGACAAGTGATCTCAGCCACGTGATTCATTAGCTGAACAATCCTAAATTATCATGACATACAAAGTAACATGAAGTGAGCATGCACAGTACTATACTTGTTTGGCCCCCCAAAATATCCTGTCCCCTAGGGAGATACATATATATGTCTGAATTATGACATGTCAAAAAAGTCGCTACTTCTCTCACTTTTACTCTTCATGAAAAAGTTGTCAAAATTGCTCAGTGTTCTGAATGGTCCAACTCATAACACCATCAAAATAATTACAGGTATCAACTGTGTTTGGAGTTACCATGTATCTGTAACTGTAGAGAGAGAGCCCAGCTTTCCTGTTTAATATTTTTCGCCAACAAAGAAGACATAAGGTTTCTTTTTATCCTTTGATCACTGCTCACTTTTCCAAAGGCATATGAGATGGGATGAACAATCTCTTAACTTCATAGAAAGGATGTATGAGAATGTCCTGGGCTTAAAGGACAGCTTTTTGACATTTACAGGATGGTGAAATGCATTTTCGAAATACAGTCCTGATAGAGATAAGAGCACACAGCTTTAGGGAAAAGCAAAATGGATGAGAGTCTAGCTGTTCCTGTAGCACTCCATCATTTGTATACATACTTCCAGTTACCTTTTCCTCCTGGAAGGAGAAATGAGAGGTCAGTGTGCTTCATGTGTGGGCAGAAGGGTGAGCTGGGTCATGCTCCCCACCTTCCCCGTTCTTCAAGTCTAGCACAGAATGTCAGCAGTCTCTCACGAGTGCTGAGGCTTCAAAGTGCGGCTCATTCTAGCTAGTGTAATTCTTCCACTCCTGCCAGAGGAGCATGTCTGTGTTACAGATGGGAAAGGGTCAAACACCCCAGGAGATTTGATACAAGTGTCTTATGCAGGATTGTTTACAGCTTGCAAAGGTAGGCACTCTGACATTAGTAAATGCAAGATTTATACTTGGTCACACAACAATAACATCTGTGCTGTACACCTGAGTTAAGATATCTAACTGCATGCTCACAAATGCTTCTTTCTCCACAGGGCTTTTGCCTGATTTTGTAGACAGGTTGGATGCACATAAATTTCAAAGACTCTGTAAAAATAGTAATTCCAGACTTTAAAGTGTTTGGATTTGTAGCCTTAATTAACTCTGTCTCAAGATGGTTTTTTGGTTTGTTGGTTGTTTTTTTTTTTTGTTGTTGGTGGTGGTGGTTTTTTGGGGTTTTTTTGAGGTGTTTTCTGTTGTTGTTGGTTTGCTTTCTTTTTCCAGTATGTATAAAGAAATGTATAAAATAGGCCTACTTGTGTTTCTGTGTGTGCATGTATATATACACAGGACCATACAGACTGCTATGAGAAATATGAACTCTATACCATCCAGGCCCAGTACACATATACCTAGTATACATACACACACACACACATATATATTTAGATAGTAGCCCTGTATTTGGCACGACTTATGTAAATAAAACCAGTGTCAGTCACAGACAAACCTACATTAGAGAGTAAAAATTAGAGAAGAGAAAAATACAGCAACAATCTTTCTGCACTGCTTTTACTGCTATTTTTGTTTATTTTTTTTAATCTCAGAGGTGTTATGTTTTACTTAGCAGTCATTTACTTATACATGTGTTCTGTGTAATGCGTAAAAGTAATTTCCCATGCCATATACATTATTGGTGTAATTGGTTTCATACATTTTTAATATAAACCTTGCCAAACATATAATGCTTTGACTCTGAGAAGAGTAACTGAAGTAGGAATGTCCTTAAGGGAATAAAGATGGAATTAATGAAAGTGGATTTTTTTAATCTTCCCCTACAAGTTCAGGAGAAGTGGAGGAAAAAAGAGAAAGAATTTACATAGGTACATGTACATGGTTTTCTTTTGAGCTTAACAGATTTATCCCTACTTCAGAATCCTCTTCACTTGTATTTGAGATTATGTACATATACAAGTAGAATATGGCTATGTGATGATAGTGGGTTTTTCTAGTTTTAATTATCAAAGTCTAAACTGATGAGAACACAAAGAGTTATCAAGATCATCTGCTATTAACAGAAGAATATTATTAACAGTGCATTTTGCACAGATCCCTGGAGTATTCTTTCTGTGAACTTCTTGGTAAGTTTCTGTGAATGCTGTCAGATACAGAACTAACCCCTAAATGAAAGTTAAAGTGGAAAATTAACACACATTAAGTGAAGTCAAAGTAGTACCAAAAGATACTGATGTACAACAAGTACACCTGTGGTAAATGAGAGAGATCTTAGCCAAGTGTGAGTTAACTTCAGACATAATTTTGTTGAGATAAGGTAAAATAACTGCATAAATTATCCGAATATTCTTTATTTTAGCTAAAACATGGCTATTGTTACACTGAGATGATATCACTGAAAACAAACCATTTTGTTAAAATTAAGCTAAAAATCAGTCTTTTGTGGTTGCTGAGATCTCCACTATCGAGGAAAAAATATCCATTTTCTTTGCAGGGAATACAGTGTCTACATTTGTGACAGGTTCTGAAAATAAAATGCCTGAATTATTCTAGTGACAAGATTTTGATGTCTTGTTGCTATGAGGAGGTAATTGTAAAAGATAACTATGCTAGCACAGTGGACTAGATTGTGAAAATTTTACTCATGGTCTTGAGTGCTTACATGCACCCAAACCACTGGACTGTTTATGTGTACTATTCGTCTGTGATCTGCATTGCCTATATTTTCAGAGAGTGGAAAAAATCCTATTTTGTGTAGTGTTTTACTACAAAAAACTGTTCAATTAATTCCTGTTATCATTTCCTCTCTAGTCTCAGTTATCTCTTTCTTATAATCTTTGCTTATGATATTGAATAACATTTAACAAATATTTAGATAGCTTTGCTTAGGATCCAGTTGAGATATTCTGGGAACAAGGAAAATGAGGAGCTTGATGCACATAAATGGATGAGAGTGAAAGCAGAGTGGAGCTCTACATTTCTGTATTTGGATGATACACAAAATCTTTGTTCAACCATACCATCCAGTATTATTATGAAGTAGAGAGGATATCTGTGTACAATAGACCTGTATTCAAACTGACTTTAATATAGTAGGAACCATTAATTTATGCAATGTGTTTTATGTACTTTTTGTTTTCTTTATACTAATTGGAGTTCATCTGAGATGCACACGAATAACTTCATTAGCTAGAACTGTGCTATTTTTCTTTTTTTGCTTCGCTATCTACAACTTGCTCTTACTATGAAGTGTGAGCAAATGTACTGGAAAGGGAAAGCAGACCAGAATATAAATAGGAAATAGGCTGTGAGATGAGTAGAAATTTGCTTTAAATACATAGTCATGTTAGGTCAGATTCACTAACCCGTTTTACATGGTGCTCAAAGAAAATTGCTGGTGGGCAAGGTGGAAAAGAAGGTGATATTTTTAAATAACTCTCCTAAAATGTGAAAGGTATAGTATACACCAGCATAGTTCCTGTGATAATGAGCAATCTTTTTGTTACCTGCCTGTACACAGAGATTAGCAATCCATTAATTAAACAAATCTGACCATGCAATAGATCAGGGGAGGGCTAAGTCAGGGGAGGATATTGTTAGGTAAAAAAATTCATGTCTATATTACACTCTAAAGCTGTTTTTCTAAGTTAAACAAGTTTTTAAGGTAAAAGGGAAAAGTCATCAAACTTGATGGTAAATGAGTACAGAACATCTAGGCATGATGCGCTGAAATACAAAGCACAGTCACAGAATAGGTTGGAATGGACCTTCAAAGCTCATTTAGTCCAACTCTCCCTCCTCTAGAGTGAAAATAAGATTTCTCGCTATGCTTTGTCTCTTCTTTCGATGCCAGTGACAAGATTTTTCTCCCACTGAAGTCTAATTACTAGCAGAACTGGCAGGATTTCAGCTGGTACTGTATCTACAGTGTTGTTTAAAAGGAGAAAGGAGGAGAAAATAAAAAGATGCTTAAAACACACTTGAGATAATTTTTGGTGATTAGGGAGGCAACAGAATTAAATATTTCTAATGAGAGGATCATTTAAGAGTCCTAACTGATGATGTCTTTTACCTTAGGTGTGCAGAGGGCTATTTTGGACAACCTCTAATACCAGGGGGATCGTGCCAGCCATGCCAGTGTAATGACAACCTCGACTTCTCCGTTCCTGGCAGCTGTGACAGCTTGTCTGGTGCTTGTCTGATATGTAAGCCAGGTACAACAGGCCAATATTGTGAGAGGTGTGCTGATGGATATTTTGGTGATGCTCTTGATGCAAGGAGCTGTCAACGTAAGTCACAAACTTTTACAGTTCTTGACAGTATTGATCTATCCTATAGCTGTGTTTCTAAGAGGAAGATTGTGCCTCTGTATGTGTGAGCAGGAGAGTGATACAGCATACTTACACCTCTAAAAATGATATTGTGCATCTGCATCTGGAGGCTTTAAAGTAAATAGAAGGAACATATTAAAAAAGGTATAGTTGAAGCAGACATGGAAAAAACCAGTGAGAGTGGAGCATTGCATGTATGCAAAAGGTTATACTAAATGTCAGCTCTACAAAAATAAATACAGTGAAAACTATTCACTAAAAATGATATAAACTATCCAGAGAAATCCTATTAACTAGTGAGATTGTTGCTGAAAGAAGGAAGTGATATTTCTGTTACTGTAGGGTCCAGCTGTGGCAACACTTGTGACCTCTTTCCCACCTACATGACCTCAGGAGGAGTTGAGAGCTCCTACTGCTTACAGGGCAATATTCTCCCACCTGCAAAGCTGAGTCTAAAATCTCCAGACGAATTTTCTGAAGTGCATTGTAGGAAGATACCTGGCACTGCAGCAAGCTACCACTTCTCAGTTGAGTGGTGGCATGTTGTTTTAAAGTATCAGCCCTAGCTCGTAGTTCTCCATCGTGATTACAAGAAATTATTGAGAGGATATGGAACATGTGATTGGAACTGTAGGAACCAGTGGCTCTCTCTGAGCCATTACTTGGACAATTCAGAATGCAGTACAAGTGCTTTTTAACTTAAAAACATTCTTCACATACCCTTCTGTCCTATTCTGAGAAATGAAATAAAAGACATTACAGACTGTCCTCAAAGAGCAGAATATTTTATTTCACTATCACAAAGATTTAATCCTTTTTGATCCATTGGAATAAACTCAGAGTAACTCCACTAAGTGTTATAGAAGGATAAAATTATGCAACTAAAAGAGATGGAGCATTGTCTAGCTTCTGTCTACTTAGAAACATGGGCACCTTGCCCATATTATGTGTTGCCAGCATGAGAGTCTGAGCCAGTAGCATTCATTTCCAGGAGTTATTCTATTAGGTACTTGCACTTTGAAAGTGAAAATGCTGGGTTCTGTTGCACCACCTAAGAGTGTGTGGGACACGTTAAGATGCAGAACACCACCAGGTTTCTCAATTAAGGCTAATAAATATTGATATATGCAGTGTCATAGATAACCATGAAGACACAAATGCTTCTGTACATTACACAGTGCTGGCAATAATTTGGACAATTACATATATTCTCTGCATGAGTTAACAGGTCATAATGAATGATGTCATAGAAGTTAAAATGTTAACTGTGTAAAGTGATTTAAGAAGTGTATATCAAAAATCGTAGCTTCCAGTAGCTTATCACCATTCCTGAGGCATCAATAGTACTGTTGTGTTTCCACAGTAGTGACAGCTCCATGAGAAAGAGATTTAATATGAGGAGAGCTCAGAAAACACACGATTAAAATAAAAATTAAAAATAAATACATATTTAATGTTGAATTCCGAGCTCTGCTTTTGTTGTTAGTATCACTGACAAGGAGAGCCACTTAATGTATTCATAGCCTTGTGCTTGAAGTTACCTTGTGTTCATCTACTCTGTCTTTTGTGTGTGTTTTCCTTTTTGCATATGATTTTTTATTTCCTTTGCAGACTTCCATGAAGTTTGCCCTGCAGCTACAATATTAGAGGGACTGTGCCTTTTACTTTGTTGTTTTCAATTTCGTTCCTTATTAAAAAGCCAAATCCAAGGGTATTGCAAAGTATGAATTTGCTTTCAAATTATTGTTTGAAATGTTTCTTGCTCTTTCTCAGTGCAGTGCTGTTGTGTGCATTAACCATTTCAAATGACAGTACGGCTTTATATCTTCACAGCATCCCTGAATTCTTTTGTTATATCTATACAGAATCATAAATCAAAAAGAACAATGAGGAAATGTCCTTGACATATTTGATTTTCTTCTAGTAGGTTGTTTATTGGAGTGAAACAGCACAATGTGCTAAAGCAAATACCTGGAGGTTGTGCTGATGCTAATAATGCTCAGTATCATGAGATGAATTAAAGCAAATATTCAAGTGTGCCTATGTTCCACTGCATAGGTACTACTGTTGTAGGTGAGAAGTATGTAGGTTGATCATAAATACATGCTCATAAATATTTATACAAATTCAGAGAGAATAAAGGGTCTTGACCAATGTCATTTTGGAAGAAAGTAAGACAAAGTTCTCTGACAGGCTGTATTGTATTATAACAACCATTTTGAGGTTTGGACAAGAGCTAATTTTCCCAGTAGAGCTGAATGAATGAGAAGGCTTTAGGTGAAATAAGTGCAATTTATCAGATTCAATAAGTTTATTAGATGAATAGCCCTGACTTTATATTTCTTCTCTGTGTATGTACTGCCAGAGCCAAGAAAAACAGTAAAAGTCTTTATATTCTAAATTCCCCCTCACCGCTGCATTCCACTCAGTCATCTGTGACTGAGTTAAGACACCACGGTGTGCTGTTTGTCATAATACGTCATATAAATAGGACAAATTCATCTGTATATATAATCAATGTAAATTTCAGTTCTAATTCTTTTGTTTCATATGCCCGATAAGCAAAATCAAACTGGCCTTTTTTTGAGGTCTGTATAAGAAGGTTGTTGAAATACTATTCATTTGCATTGAGGATTGTGGTTTGTAGAGTCTGAGCTTTTGCATCGTCTTTCCCCACTGACCATTTTAATCAGAAAAATACTCAAAACATTGAGTACTCAAATACTCAAAACGTGTGTGTGTGTGTATATATATATATAGAGAGAGAGAGATACTCATCACTGTGTACAGTTTGGAGTGTCAGCAGTTTTAAACTATAAATATAATGGTAAAGAGGGCTGTATACAGGATGAAAGAGATAAGTTATGGATTTGTTTAGTGTGAAAAACTGAGAGTGAAAGGAAAAGATAAGAGATGTTAATTACATCAGAAGTGTTTTTAAGTGTTTGCATCTTAAAAAATATATTACAAAACAAAAACATATTAAAACCTCTGAAGGTGTTACATGATTGGTATGAGCAGCAGAACCAGTATATTTTTGTTACTTATTCCAGAATTTTTACAAACATTTGAGAAAAAATGCCATGAACAGAATGGCAAGTTAGTTGCTTTCATTTAAAAGAAGCAACCTTTGCAGGTTACCTCACAAGTGAGGAGAGAGAGAAAAAAACCAAATCAAAAAAAAAACACTGATCCTTTCAATTTATAATTTGAAACAGTAAATTAGCAAGTGCAATGAAGTAATGAGGAAGGTCCTGTTGTAATAGCCTATATATAGAAAAAATACAACTGCCTTCCCTCACATGGCACCTTTTGACATGAAAGTATGTGACCACCATGTGCTCACAGTTGGGACTCAAGTGTTTCCTAAAATGAAGCTGTCACGTTGAGGAACAAAACAACACGTGTAGTTAGGGCATTGCAGGAAAGCAAAATGTGAACTGGAACCCAAATTTACAGAATAGATTGATAATTGGTGTAGGTGTGAATTCATTCCCCTCAGAGTGGGAGGGAAAAGGGACATGCAGGAACCAGCTCATGCTGATAAAATCAGTGACTGCACAGTTATAGTCCCTGTGACATTAATCACATCCCTCTTCTCTATTGTGAGTTCTAAAGGGATTTTGTCCTAATCTCTACATGCCAAAAAGGGTTGTGGTTAAAGAACATAAAGGGTGATAGAAATCTTCCCCAAAATTCCTCTTCTCCTAAAACATAAGACTTCATGAGCCAGAGGCATTGTTATCTTCCTCAAGAAACAGCATTTTCATTGCCTTTTTAAATCCTTAAGAGAGCACTGTGATGAGTTAGGCTGGTCAGTTGGGTTACATTTCATATGGGAGCTGTGATGCTGTTGATGATACAGAAATCCTGTTGAGTCATGGTAGCAGATAATCCTTAGTCTCTTTTTCAGCTGTACTGTACAGTGCTTCCTGAGGGCTGAGGGCACTACGATCCTTGTATAGAGGGTCCTGGAGTTAACCTTGTTTTGGGTCCTCAGCCTGCCAATATTTTCTCATGACTACATTAAAGGGAGTGGATTCCTGGGCGGCAGAACCAGCGTGTGGAGCAGTAACACTCCTGCTGGCCATAGCTACATCCTGTACACACCCTGTCTGCACTGGTTTTAGGGTTTTATAAACCTAAACATCATACTGATATGAGAGGAGCATCTAAAACAAGTTGTTAATGAACTTGAAGTAAAATTTCTGACTGCAATAATTTGGAGCAAAATTCCACATTAATATGGGAAGGTTAATGTGTGTTGTCAGTGTATGGGAATGACACCTTCCTCATTTCCTCAGTCTGGGTGTTTCTCAGAGTGGCAAAATCTGCACTGTAAACTTGTAGCTATTAGATTTAGCTTCAGGAAACACATCAACATCTCCTTCTTCCTTTGCAGCCTGTCACTGTCACATCAATGGCTCCTTCTCGGACATCTGTGACTCTCAGACAGGCCAGTGCGAGTGTAAAGCCAACGTAATTGGGCGCCGGTGTGATGTCTGCAAAGTGAGTGACAAAAAGTGGTATTTCCTTTCATCTTTCTTTCCTGTTTGTCTTAACTAAATATAATTTGGGTTTGAATAGGGTTTTTGTTGTTGTTCATTTTTCACTTAAAGAACATATTTGGATTGTTCTTATGTAGAGAAAGGTAAAACGGTTGCCTTTAAAATGTTATCTAATGGTTTTCTAGAACAAAACACAGAATGTTGAATTTATATGCAATTAATGTATTTTAAGCCTCACTGTACATATCAATACATTTGTAAACATGTATAGACTTCATATTTTCTGTGTTTGATATAAATTAATTAGTTAAAAATATTGCAGCTTTGGAGGATAACCTCTTTGTGAAGAAAGTAACAAAATGTCTGATAGCATCTGATTAAAAAAAAAAGTAGTATGCTAGTTTATTTCTGCTATGAATGTTCTACTTCTAGGGGGTTTTTTTGTTTTGTTTTTGGGTTTTTTTTGTTTTGTTTAGTTGTTGTTGTTGTTGGTTTTGGTTTTTTGGGATGTTTTGTTTTGTTTGTTTGGTTTTTTTAGGGTTTCTTCTTGTATTTTCCCAACAATGTATTATTTTTTGGTGAAAGTGTCTTTTGTCTTGACTTTGTTTTCTTCTCTCATATATCACTGCAGAAAAGCATGGTTTCATAAACTTTCACAGAATTGTCTTCAGGCAGCTAAGGAATATGTTTGAGCTGGCTGCATGTTTCTCTAGCTCGGTGCAAGGGCTCATGGGCTAAGCCTGTGTCCTCAGAATACCTCCACCGGTGTGTAATTCAAAGCACAAAAATAATTCTGCAGGAATCAAAGGGATCATTTTCACCCTCTAAAATTATGTAATTTCTGAAGTGGTTTGCTCACACTCCATTTTCAACAGTATTTAAAAGTCCATTCAAAGTCAAATTGCTGGTATCAATGGAATTTGCAGATTGTATAATGTACCCAGCAAATAGTCAAGCTTGTTAATACAATACTGGCAGTTAATTGGAATTAATCTTTGTTTACTACTATGTTTACTCCTGTCCTCATTTCTGTACTCTATTATGTGTTGTAGTTTCTGTATCTTCACTTTCTAACAGTGTTTACTTGTCATTGTTAAAGGCTAGCTACTTTTGGGCTCCAGAAAAGCTGTTTTGTATACCCTGTGGCTGCAGTGCTTTAGGATCCATGTCACTGCAATGCGATATGTTGGGAAGATGTATCTGCAAATCAGGATTCATGGGCAGACACTGTGAAATCAGCAGACAGGTGCCTAAATTGCAGGAAAATGCAGGAAGCAGTCAGCAGATTCGAGTACCCCCTCGTAGATGGGGTGCCAGCAGTGCCAGTGGGTGCCCACGAGGTGCTTACCGGCCTGAGACTCTGGTAAATGAGAAACCGTGTGCATTGCATGGGGTGACATCTCATGTTTGCTTGTGTTTGCAGCTCACACAGCTTGTTTGTTTGTTTTTAAATACACGTGCTGCAATCTAAGAAATTCTTGAGAAACAGAGACGCTCAGAAGACGGGCAGGCTTTTAGGATGCTTCCCCAATCCTAGGGTTTCTCATCGTGTAAATGGTGATATTGGCAAGAAATCAAATACCAAAATAAGTTCCAAAATAGCACCATTAGTAGCAGGATGCACAAGATGCATGGGAGATGTACATAAATCAGTGGAATCAGTGGGATTTTCTTGGGTTTTGGCAACATAAGACTTCCTTTTCTAACAATTCAAGACTCAGTAGCTTTAGGAGTTTGCAAGAAGGATCAACCCCAGAGGCAAAGAGTTAAGATCTAATTTTAAAGTATCATATATAATTGGTGTTAAAAGTTCTCATTAGTGAATATGGCCAGTTCTCTGAGCCATTTTTAACTCAGCACAGTGCCAGTTATTTGAACGTAATTCCCAAAATGACAGGAGCATTCACTGCTGATCACATGCCAACTTAGTTCCTAAAATTAAGTAATTACAATGCCACTGCTTCTAACAGAGTAGTTTTAGGAATTTTGTTTTTTTCTCCCTGCAACACAAAACCTCCACACTTATGACACCCTGTCTGAAAAGTACCTGGTAGTGTTTTTCCTGCTCAGTTAGACTCTGGGACCCATGCTGTATTTGTTCATATATATTCCCTTGGAGAAATGAGCCTTAATCTATTACACATGCATTAGGTTACTGTGTTGCCCACACAAGCATTCAACATACACTGATGGGGACACAGCATAATAACATATTCAGAAAATTCATTGTATTTCCTCATTGTAATCCATGATCTTATCTCTTGTTCAATAAATGTAATTAGAATTTCTGTGTGTAAACAAGCTTTGCTGAGGAATTGGGGGTTCATCTGGAGGGTTGCATGACTGGTCAAAATGTCTTTGTGCAGACCTCTTCACAGAATGCAACCCAGCATGCTAGTGATCTTCTCTAACTTAACAGAGTGTGCAGTGCTATTATCAGACTTTTTCTGACTTTCATCCTTATAAACAGGATTTATTAGATCCTATCAAACTTTATACTGAGAACTGAGATGTTTGCTGTGCATTGATTGCTTCACTGCATTAATCTGAATGTGTGTCCTGAGATTTTTTTCATATTCACATTTCTGTATGTTTCTTCCTATCTAAAAGAAATTTCTAGAGATAGTCACATATTTAATTGAATCTTGGAGTTTAATTATATGAGTTTGAATATTTTTTCTCTGATACACCGTGCTTTGTCATGCAGAAATTGGCAAAATGTTTCAATGTAGAATTTGAAAATGAAAATTCTTTAAGACATGTATAATCAAGCATTTGCTTAAGTACTTCAGGCCAAATTCTGACCATATTCTGATAGCTATCAGCAGATTCTCTCTGTGGGTGTGGAACTTCAGTATTAACCGCAGGGATTAAATTGCAGGACTTCTCCCTGGAAAGCTTCTGAAGCTTCTGGGAATTCACTGATGCAGAAGGTTAGGAATTCCCCTGTCAGACAAATCCATGTAAAATGTAAATCATAGCATCATTAAGGTTGGGAAAGACCTCCAAGATTATCAAGTCCAACCTCTGACTGCCACTTTGTCAACTAGATATAGGACTAAGTGCCATGTCCAGTCATTTCTTGAATATCTCTGAGGTAGTGACTCCAATACGTCCCTGGACAGCCTGTATTAATGTCTGACCACCTTTTCAGTGGAGAAATTGTTCCTGATGTCCAACCTGAGCCTTCTCTGGTACTGCTTGAGGCTATGTTCTGTCACTGTTTGCCTGGGAGAAGGGACTTGCCCCCACTTTGCTACAGCCTCCTTTCAGGTAGTTGTAGAGAGCAATGAGGTCTTCCCCAAGTATCTTTTTCTCCAGGCTGAACAACTCCAACTCCCTCAGCTGCTCCTCACACAACTTACTCTCTAGGCCCTTCTCAATCTTCACTGCCTTCCTCTGGACATGCTTCAGCACTCCAACTTATTTCTTGTAAATGAGGGGCCCAGAACTTGAGGCAACACTCAAGGTGCTACCTCACCAGTGCTGAATACAGAGGGGCAATCACTTCTCTAGTCAAAACTGGTCCAGCTCCACTGATTTGAGAAATTTACTGATTTATAGTAGGTAAAAGTATAACACCTCATGCCTGGATCACACAGTAGTACATTGTAAAGTAAATATTTTTCCACTGTTTTCCATTTATGTTCATTAGAAGTGATCTTTTTAATATCTCATTTTTAACTTTGTTTTTCTAGCAAAGCCTCT
Organism: Formicarius rufipectus; assembly: GCA_013399695.1. NCBI lineage: Eukaryota > Metazoa > Chordata > Aves > Passeriformes > Formicariidae > Formicarius > Formicarius rufipectus. The sequence goes on from VXAU01002174.1 coordinate 261,214, forward strand.
GATAGATTTTGTTATTAAATGTTGTAATATCAATTTCATGTGAAGTTATTAATATTATTTGGATTTCAGGATTCTTTGAAAATCATCATGCTTGGAAAAAAACGTAGAGAAGTACTCCCATTTGAAAGCACTCTAGCTCAGGACTGAGTTCAGAGTTTGATTATCAAGCATGGTGTGTTCATAAGAGCCTCTCTTGGCTTTGTGCAGAACTCCAGATTACAGTAAATGAATGAGTATGTCTTCTCCCTTTACAAGTATACTTTTTGTATTCCATAATGAAGTTAAGGAGGAAATTTATTACTCTAGTTGATAATATCTACACTGGTTCTTTAGAAACTTTTTATTAATCATTGCAAAAAAGAAAGTAAAGAAAGAAAATAGAAGAAAAACAAAGGCCTGATCCGAAGACAGAGCTTTTATCTTTAAAATAGATAATTCACATTAATTTTTTTGTATGGTACACAGATACATTATATCTATGTTCTTCTGAAGTTATTCCTATATATAATTTGAAAGAAATGCCCTCGAGTTACAGAATACTGCATACAGACATTGCCCCTGCTTAGAGGAGATAAAAATCTAGTTGTTCAGAGACTTTCCAGTTGAATCAATCTCCATTCATAGCTAAGAATTTGAATTCACTCTCCTAGCAACAAACTCTGCCTGACAAATTCTTACAACCAGGCACAGGGTGGGTATACCAACATACATTCCATTCTATGTGAGAATTGTACTTATGGAAACACAGCCTCATAAGAAATGCATTGCATTGCAGAACATTCATTATAGCATTGGGAAGCATTCTGAAATCTTTATTCTTTCTCAGCTCTGTAGGGCATTTAGTGCCCTTGCTCCAGAGTTTTACATTTCAATTTGTTAAGAGTAGTACTTCAGTGATGATGAGCAAAGATCTCCCTGCCCTCTCAGCTTTTCCTATTTTATCGTCTTAGTCGTCCCATGTACTAACTGCTCTTCTCTCTGTGGCAGCCTGAAACATTTGGGTTACAGTCTTCAAGAGGATGTGTTCCCTGCAACTGCAACTCTTTTGGTTCCAAGTCCTTTGACTGTGATGGAGTTGGACAGTGTTATTGCCAGCCTGGAGTGACAGGAAAGAAATGTGACCACTGTGCACGTGGATTTTACAACTTCGAAGAGGGAGGCTGTACTCGTATGTAAATTTTTTGCACCCAAGTGAAGATTTGTTTGCTTGTTTATTCCTAAGATTCTAGTTTTCCTGGTTTTGGATTGCCTAACAAATTTTTCTGACAGCTAGGTATGTTCATAGACGACCTTATAAATCAGTCAGTTGGCAAGGATGGTGATTGACAAGAACAAAAGACCTGAGCAATTTCTGCTATTTTATGATCAGTTTATGGCCCATCTACTATGTCTAGAAGGAGCGAGAATGTCTTTTACTCCAAGTACTATCTGCCAAAATAAATTCTATGAAGTTCCTATAATTTACTGATGTTAAGGGTATCATAGAAGTCTGATTAAAGTTCTTGCCAAATCACATCAGTCTGAAGGGGAAACAAAACCACAAACCTCCTTTTTCTTCTAGCTTTATCCCAAACCTTTTTTATTATTTCATCCCTTTTTTTTGGTACAGTAATACTTAGTTTCTTGCTTACTTGTATACTTTTTGTGTACAACAATCTCTTCAGGTAAATCTGTCTACTATGGCCCTTGTGTAAACACATATAAAGCCTCCTTTTCTAGGTGCTGAAACTAGCATTGGACATAAGTATATCTAGCCACTTCTTTACATTTATTTTTTTCCTTCTGGACATTAGGCCAAAGACTGAAATGGATGTTTCCTATCCCTGAAGTAGTACAGATTGCTATATCAAGAAGAACCTTATTGATAGGTTTCTTCACTGGGAAGTATCCATCTTTGCTAGTAGAACTGTATTTTTAAAGTCCCACAGACTCATTTAGATATGATCACAGGAGACATAGCTGGTTGTCTAGTGTGACTGACTGCTGGGATGCCAGAATGCTGCTATTTTTCTTCAGGCATAAACTGTATTCTTTCCAAAAGCAAAAATCACCTAGTCTGGTAATCTGTTCTTTCTCTTTTCCTATTCAGAAAGGCAGCAGATGCAGCAAGACTGCCTCTCTTTTTTTACTCACATTTATGCAGCAAAATTCAATTTTACCTGTAGTGTGGATAAACCTTGGGACAACTTTGATTATAGATCATGCTTGAAAATGTTCCTCTATGGTATTGTCTCCCATGTTCAAAAAACATTTACAACCTTGAAAAGTGCAAAGACATGGGCACCTTGGAAAGGGGAAGGGACTGGTTTCCAAGCTCACTAATGAAAAGAGCTTGAAATAAAATTCAGATGATAACTGCAGTCCTAAAGCCTTTAGCACATATGTGGAGGGGAAAAAACTACTATAGTTCATCTTTATGATTAGCCTCTTATTCTAAGGTTTCCCACTTTAAAAGTTCATCACTATTGTGAAACATAAAAGAATGTTATCTTCTTACAGTTGGGGAAGGAAAATGAGAGGGCTATTAATAAGATTTCACATGAAAATTAAAATTGCTCTCTTGGCAAAATTTGAAATGGCAGAGTAAATCCGTGCAACATTTTAAATAGAAATGCGGTCCTCAAATGTTTAAAATATCAGCAACAGCTAAAGATATTCAGAACATTCAGATTTTTAAAAGTTCCTGAGTAAATAGAACAGATGGAGAGGAATTCTGTTTTCACATGCTGTTTTTCCCCACTTATTTTTAGTATGCTTCTTGTGTATTCCTTCAAATGACAAAAAATAAGGAATTAAATTATGGATCACATAGAAAATCAGAAATTTAATAAAATTATATCAAATCATGCTAGAAAAAAAAGTACAATAAAATTGATTCCATAATAATAGTTAAGTATCAAGTAAAATATTGGACCTCTTTTATCTATCATTTATTCAAAAGGAATGCAATTTGATTTTTTTGTTGTGCAATAAAAACCTATAAATCATGAAAAAGCATCATCAGTTAGTGCTGACATTCTAGCAACAGAGATGCAAAAGAGATTTCTATTTCGCTATTACTTGCAACAAATGTATTTTTTCCATCCTGTTTTGTTTGGTTGGTTTTTTGTTGTTGTTTTTGTTTGTTTGGTTTGTTTGGTTTTAATAATGATGAAAGTAAAAACAAAAAAATTATCCGTACATCACCTTCTTCCATTCCATGTCTTTTAAGCCAGTTTTCTATAAGACCTGGAAGGCCACAGAATATCTGTGACATCCAAAAACCTCAGTCTCCCAATGAGCTGTGTTTTGACACATCTTCAAGACACAGTGTGTGGAAAGATTTTAAGTAGCATGCTTAAAGTAGTATCCTGTTCTGGCATGATAGAGGCAAAACTTGCCATCTTCTTTGCAGCAATTACCTTCTTTTGAAAGCATTGATGGGGGAAAATAAAGGTCACTTCTTATTTCAACTATAGATACAAGTCCTATCTTTGCGTATCTCTCGTTTCATAGTTTAGCTCTGAATTGAAGTATTTCTTACAGTAAAGGCAGTGAACATAAATGAAGCCCTCAGTAACAAAGTTACACTGCCCGTTAAACACCCCAAGGAACAAAATATCGCTCAGGCAGTCAGTGTTTGCCTATGATGCTTTTTCTCTAACCTCAAGGCTAATAGGAATGGTGGGTATGAAAATAACCATGCACCAGTTCTACTCCTTCCATCACTTCGGTGTCTTGTGCCCCATAACTACTTATCCCTTATTTCCCTGAATTTGTATTTTCCACCAATGAGTTGTTCACTTAATAATGCTCTAAGAGCACAGTCCTCTTCTGGAATCACTTTCAAAGCCAAAGTATTATTAATTTGATATAATCTTCAAAGAATTTGAGTTTTCCATGGAGAGGAAACATCAATTTGTTGATGTCCTTCCAAGGCAGAGGACATGTAATCTGAAAGAGGAGGAATAAAAAGGGGAAAAGAAACTGAACCACCTCTTTTGCCCTTTAAAAAGAGTGTTTTGTAGCAGCAAAACTTTCAGGAGGCTGACTAAGAGGTTAAACACACTGCAAGTTCCCTGGATAGATGGCTCAGAGGTATTCGGGTGACTTCTTGCAGGAGACAGTGTGGGTCAAGGAATTGTACAGCAGTACTGCAGGTATGTCACAGGAGTGCACCTTCTCAGAAGTCTCTGCTCTTTGGCAGTTGGTGCCTTTATTTTTCCCATTCTGTTCTCAGTGCAGTTACTTCAATCTCAGTTAACCTGTGTTCCATTGCTACTGGTTTTGGTTTCTCTGAGTTTACCCTGTCTTTCCTGCCCCACTTAGTCCACAGATAACAGAGTTCACTGTACAGTGAAGGAATGATCCTAACTCTGTTTGGGTCTGCTCTCCAGGTGTCACATAAAGGAATAACTCTTCTTCTGTTTTGTTTTTTTCCTGTCTCCCATGAAGCTTGTGATTGTTCACGTTTTGGTAATAACTGTGATCCTGTCAGTGGCCGCTGTATTTGCCCTCCCAATACTGTTGGAGAGATGTGTGACAAATGTGCACCAAATTACTGGGGCCACAACATTGTCAGTGGCTGCAAGGTGAGTGGATTTCTATTTTCTCTGTGCACATTACCTTTTTCACAGTAATATATAGCTGGACACAGTTTTTAGTTTGTAAATCGTGGTTTGTCTCTGCATTGCAAGTTGTGGTGTCAGACTGTGATGTAAATGTTGGTGACCTGTTCCTGAGCACTACAGATCCTCTGTCTCAAGTATGCAGCCTGTAACACAAAACACCCTATTCACTCTGTCATGCTAAGTCAGTGTCCTGCTTGAAACTGGTTTTATTTTGTTATAGCTGGGTTTAATGTGATTGAGGAGATGACCACACTGTTGAACAATGTATATAGTTGTATATTTACAGGTAATTGACAGTTCCTTTGTGGAACAAATTTATTTTGGTCTTACTGGTGTCACCATTGGAAATATGTACTCAAAGTTTGCTTGAGAAGGGTTTCAATTTGTGCATAAAAGACATCAAGCAGAGAAGAAAAGATACATCCACCTTAGTGGTAAATTGCTCTTTTTCCCTCTGTTCTTAAAGAGAAAATAAACCTTCTCATTAGCCTTTAAATCCTTTTTTATCACAGTATTTTACACAGAGTTAAAAAAAAATCTGAAGAGAATGGAGAAGAAAAAGGAAATGGCAGAATGTCAAGGAGGCCATGAAAGCTCTTGTTAATGCCCCTGAAATGAGGGCAGCAGAATTCGGCTAAAATTTAAAACTAGTGACAGTGGACATTGTACAAAGTTCAAATGCCTTCTCCTCTCTGCTGTACTCATTGATGATGAGGGATTTCTAATACTGCTACAATTTATCAAAAAAACTCTATCTTATCTGAACATAGTCATACATCATTAATGCTTTTTCTTGAAAGACTGTTTGTCATGTAGCTCAGGCTGCAAAGCAATTGCCGAGAATTATTTCTTTTTTGTCTGTACGAAAAACTCCTCTTGTGAAATGTCTGCTGTGCTGCTGTGATATAGACTCTTGGCTTCTGAAACCAGCCTAATGAGGTTGGAGACCTCTGTTTGAGCTCTGGAATATATTCTCTGATTGTCTTTTATGTGAGTACATTAGTATGACAGTTCTATGGCACCATCTAAATTAATAATGATCTATCAGCCCACATCTCTTTCAGCTAATTTCTGCAAAGTGAGATGTGAATCCCCTGCTTGCAATCTTTGTAGACGTTTTCCAAAGTTCTTATAGCTCAGGGATAGAGAGCATTGCATAAGACTGTAAAAGCAAACGTAGCATCTATACTTTAGGTTTTTTCATAATCCAAACCAAGCTATTTCAGAGTATGGTGAACAACTTGCTTTCTAAACTTCATGTTCGAATATTTCCTGTGTGTAAGTTCTTTCTGTCTGAAGGTTTTATTTTTTTAAGGTTAGGTGGTAATATAGCAGCCTAGCATTTAACCAGTGGTCAAATAGTTTCTCTGTCATTCAGTAAAGGTGGCATTTTAATGTTTCCTGTATATATTGATCTTCTTCAGATTAGAAGAAAGGTGCTCTGAGTAGCCAAGTAATAAACAGTTCTGCTTAAAAACTGAATCCACATTTTCTTCCTCTCTTTTTCAGCTTTGTGTCTCTAATTTTAGCAAGTCTGTTCATGTCAGTTACTGTGGTAACCTGTACTACTGGCACAGACTTTGCTTCTGTAAACTAAACTTCTCCATATGAGATTCTGGTCACACCAGTGATTGCCACCGGTGTCCTGTGCTAACTTTGCAGTGCAGTCACACTGAGAGATTCTTCTGTACTTTGAAAATCTGAAGTTTCCCCTGCTACTTAATTCTGTATTCAATATCTAGACCCCCTGGAAAATCACCTATTTATGTCTTTACCTACATGTGCAAGTCTCAGTCTGCGAGCAAGTTTAATTCCCAGTGTACGGCATGACTAAATCTCTAGCCCTTACTGTGTAAACTACTGTCATCTAGGAGTCTTTTTTGTACAAAGAAGACACCTGCCTGATGGATGAGTAATAAACACTGAACTAGATTTCTCTGGAAGCACTGAAACAATTGCCCCCAAACAATTCCAGTTTTAGGAAAGTAGTCTGAATACACCTGCAGAGGATTGATGTATAAAAATAGATAATTTTTTATCTATTTTTTCTAATTCTATCTAATTTTTAGATAATGTTTGTAGTTTTCAGGTTAATTTTGTCCCCAAGGTATTCCAATGTCCTTGACACTTTCAAGTTTATTTGTTTTCACTGCATAACTTTTTAGTGATAAGTCATATCTGTTGGAAAAAAACCTGTTGAAAAAACCACCAGTATTATAAATGTATTCATTTTAAATGCTTGACCCCTGTTAAATAAAAATAAATTACTATTCTTATCATTTAGGAATATTATCTTTTGACAGTGGAAATTCACTGCTGTACTTTACTTACAGATACCTGAAAGAGGTGAATTGATTTTTGTTTTGAGTGATTTTTGGTGTTTTTTTGCTTTTGTTTGTGGGTTGTTTGGTTTTGGTTTTTTGTTTGGGTTGAGTGTTTTCTCAGAAGCACAATTGCAGTTGTCTCCTTGTTTCTCTCCTGTGTAGCCCTGTGATTGCAGCCTTGTTGGAGCCCTAAGTTCTCAGTGTGACTTAAATACAGGCTGTTGCTTCTGCCGCCCTGAATTCTCTGGGGATAAATGCACTGAGTGCAGGTTGGGCTACTGGAATTATCCACATTGTGTTGCTTGTCAGTGCTTCTTGGCTGGGACTGATCCACAGAGCTGTGATACAGAGGGGAAGTGCTCATGCATTGATCATACCGGCCAATGCAGCTGCAAGGTAAGACAACTAAGGTTATAAAGTGATTTTATAGCTGCAGCGAACTGTATTCCAAAATCCATTGACCTTTGTACTTACTTGTTCCAACAATATATGCAGACAGATCTCCTTGGTTTCCATAGTGCACTTGCTAACTGCTGTGGGAGGAGTTCAACATAAGCAAAGACTTAAGTACTTTTTCACATGCTGACACTTGCCAGGATAGCATCCTCTTAAGCTTTTTTCTCACATTGAATTTCTTTCTGTTCTAACAGAACTGTTGCCAGTTTAGCCCCATAGTACAATTCTTGTTCAGATATTGGGCAAAATAAAAGTAAACACATCAGTAATCATGGTATGCGATAGTGCTAGTTGAAAGTTCATTAACTTAGGAGTCAACATTCATCATTTCATTAGTAGAATTAACTGTAGTAGTATCTGTTCTGAGTAGACTTTATCCAGTTCAGGATCACTAAAGCAAAGGCTTTTATCATCATCATCCACAACATTCTTATTTGGAATTGTTCTTGAAAGAACTGCACACTTAAGTGGCTTGAAAATGGGCTCTATCGCTGGGCTTAAAGGGCAGTAATCGGTGGTTTGACATGTAGTTGGTAGCCACCAAACAGAGTACCCCAGAGCTGATACTTTCATCAGCAACACAGATGACAGAATTCATGATCAGCACATATGAGAATATTGCTGATTTGGAAGAGGTAGAAGGTTGACATGCTGAACAGTAGAATTATAGTCTAGAGGATACTTGTAAAGTTTGATGACTGGGAAAATAGAAAGGTCATGAACTGGAGTGGAATGACCTCAAGAATCAGTACAGTTTGGGAGGCAAAAGCCTGAGCAGTAATCCTGCTGAAAAGCACAATGTAAACCAACCCTATGCTCTCCTTGTAAATAAGGCAAACTGCCTCCTGAGCTGGAGGCTTTGAGAATACTGGCCAATGCTCAGGTAGGACATCACAAACAGCATGACTAGCAGAGGAAAGTCTTTATCTGTTCAGTGCTCTATGCAGTGCTGTACTCTTTTCTCAGTGTTGGTAAGACTGCATTTGGAAATAGTGTCCAGTTTAGGACCAGTTTAGATTCAAAAGTGTTGTTGAGCAATTGGCGACAATCCATAGAACTACTATAAAGAGTCTTACAGTAGATGATCTGTGAGCATGTACTGAAAGAGACTAATAAGAGGAAATGCAATTGCAGCCTGTAGACACTTCAAAGAGTAGTTAGTTGATAGAGTCAGGTCCTTTCTTGTGGTGGCAAAAGATGTAACAAGGGATGGCAGCTGCGAACGGCAGCATGGGAATTTTGAGTTGGACATTAGAAAAAAAATCAGGGTTTTTCAGCTCTGGAAGAGATTATTCAGAGACATTATGACATCGCCATTCTGGTTGATTTTCAAGAACTGGCTAGAAAGAGGCGTGGGTAACCTGATCTAGTATTGGTCATAGTCTCACATTAAAGAAGAGGTTTTTAAAAGTGGCCTCTAGAGATTCCTTCCCTGATTTTGATTGTCTTTTTTTCTTTAGGTCTGTATTGTCATAAAAAACCCTAGTAAAATGGAAGGGTGAATTTAAATTGTTGAATTACCAGGTAATTATTTTGTTAAATAGGCAGTGGTCACTTAATTCTGAGTTTCAAGACTCAGTGGAGCAATTGTAGAACAAATTAGGCTGGAAGTGACCTATGGAGATCATCTAGTCCAGTGCTTTTTTTGAAAGATGCTGCTGAGGCAGTACTTCCATGGATGGAGAGGCATTTAACAACCTCTGTGCAAACTGCTTGGCCACCCTCTCATTTTTCTGGTATATTTGAACAGCAAATATCCATCATGTTCTATTCCACAAATAGTGATTCATGTGATGGTGAGACCATAGCAAAATTGAAGTAAGTTAATCACTTGGACTGTCTTAGCAAAACTCAGCACTAATTTTCCTGTGTCTGCCTCTGAAATGGAGAAATTGAAGTATCTCAATTCTTTCAGCCTCTCCTGATAGATGAAAAGATCCAGCCCTTCTAACCATTTAGGAGCCCCATCTCTGGATTAGGTTCAATATGTCACAGAATCACAAAGTCGTTCAGGTTGGAAGGGGCCACTGCAGGTCATCTAGTCCAACCTCCCTGCTCAACAGAGTGCGCTAGAGTGCGTTACTCAGGATGGTGTCCAGATGGCTTTTGAATATCTCCAGAGAAAGAGGCACCACGATTTCTCTGGGTCATTGTCTTTCTTGTAGGTCCTGCAAGCACTAGGGAGAAAGAAGGGAGGTTGATGGCATTTTAAAATAGACATGTTTCATTGTTGAATCTTTTGAGGCTAATGCAGTTGCTTCTATGTTTCTGGGAGTGCAAATAAGTAGTATGTATTTAGCTGATGATTAATGATAAAGAACTGACGTTGACATAAAAAAAATTCAAAGCAAACAAAAATTACCATTTATGACAGAAAATTGACAAATAGTACTGAATTAAGTCAATATTTTTTTTATTCAGGATTTATAGCTAAGGTTTAGTTTAAACCAAGCACTGGCTAACATTTTGTGTAACTCTTTTTGAAAGAGCTATATATGGAAGAAACTAGATTTTTAGAAAATGGTAATCATTTCAATTTAAACATGCTGTTACAGATGCAGAAATGAGATTTCAAAGGCTCAGGAGCCTCATTGTCAGCCCTGATAAAAAGCAGCAAAATCTGAGCTAAATACAGTGTAGGCACATTTGTTGATAGAGTTACATGTGGAAATGAAGGTTAAAAATGGTAAATCCTGAGGGATAATGTTGGGTTCTCGTATAAGCTTTGGAACATTTAATTTGTTTTTTGAATTGTCTTCTTCACACTACTCTCAAGAGGAAAAAAAAGAAAAAAGGTGTGTGTGTGTGTGGGAAAAGCCAACCACTATTTTTCTACTAGTGTGTTTTGAGGCTTTTTAAATACCTTGGCCTCAATATGAAAATGGTTTTAAAAAGCTCTGCATAAATTATTGTGTATCTGCTCTATCTGGAAGAGCTTTTTATTTGAACTAATTGAAAAATGAAAATAAAAGCATTGACATTACAACAGTGGAACATTTCAGCTTTGTTAATACTGTTCAATGATGTGGAAAACAATTGTGAAGAGAGGAAAGCTTTTCTCTACAGAATTTCCATTAAAATACGTTTCTCAGCAAGAACATTTAGTGCTGTACCTTAAATATCTGAATGTGTCAATGCTAATTCCTATTAAACAGAAGGCTTGATTAACACAGGCAATTTCAGAACAACTTATTTTTCTTATCTTATCAATCAGTTATTGAGCATGACATGCCTAAAATGCCATTTAATTTTTCTATGCTTACAACTGTCAGTGTGAAACCAGCATACATTGCTCAGAGCTACTCAGTGGATACAAATGCAAATGCCTTAATTACATTAATTACATATGTTTGCATACACACGTGATAAAAAACTGGAAAGTTCCTTGAATATTTCCTAACACTTATTATTATTTCTTTGTGTACCGTGTTATTATCATCACTGTGTGATTTTCTTTTTCAATTGCTACCTTGAAATAAAACTTTTTTTTTTTCCTCTCTTTTTTAAATATTCTTTGTCTTCCAGGTTAACGCGGAAGGTGTCCACTGTGACAGATGCAAGCCTGGTACATTTGGTCTCTCTGCCAGAAACCCACTTGGCTGCAGCAGTTGCTATTGCTTTGGCCTGACTACACAGTGCACTGAGGCAAGGGGGCTGATCCGTGTGTGGGTGAGTAGGAAACTGCTGAGCCATGTAATGCGATAATGTTGTTTCCTGCTGGCATCTTTTAGTCAGGCACTGAGAGGTAGGTAGAAAATGGCCAAACATTTAAGTAATCATTTTACCCTTTGTACTTTGAGAAGTGGTGAGAGCACTATGTTCCATTAGACAATCGGGGTCAAGACATTAGAAGTAAATAAGTAGATAAGGAAATGAGTGATAGGATAGCTGTTGTCAAGCCAAAGTAAAGCTACTGAGCTCCGAGAAAGAGCAAATGTGTTGTGTGGGAAAGTTATGCACTCCAATGTATTGCAACATAATCCCTGGCACATAATGCACAGTTTACTCAGGTGTATTCAGAGGACACAGATGCTTGTTGTCCCATAGTTTAATTAATCTATTTATTTTCATTGTTGGTTTTGTTGTTTTGATGTTGTTGGGTTTCAAGGAGTTTATTTTTAAGAAAGTGCTTATTGAAGCTATATTTAAATTCAAGAATGGAAAAATATAATCCATCAGAGCAAACAAAGAGCTTTCCATTTGTTTGTGGAAGAGGACCTTGAGGCCTATGCTGGACTGACAAATAAGGCAGACTGGATGTCTCCATTTATCTGTACAAGCACAAAACACACATTGAGACCACTGCTGTCTGTCACTGCTGTGCCAGTTCCTTAGTTGCGTTCTGCAGCAGTGATTTCTATTGGAAAAGACTAGTTTTGTCCCCTTGTATGGTCAGTCGTATCTCTGCTCAAAAGAGTGTTGGCCATAGAAGGAATTTCTGCTTAATGCAAATCAGTCAAAGCCCAAAACTTGTCAAGTGTAAGTATCAGTTGGATAAGGAAATTTTAGGCTGAAATCAAGTTAATCTCTCATATTTAATGTAGTATGACTACAACTTATTTTTCTCTTCATTGTTCTATCCAGTAGCACTTCTTTCCCTTCTCAGTGGATAAAGCACCTTATTATCATCTGACCCAGTTTTTCTCATTATTTCAGTTTTGCCCATCATATGCTGCTGGACTGGAGATGAAAGGCTGTAGAAGGCTGACAAGTTATAAAATTTAATCAAGTTGCATGACAGCAACAGTTCTGGATAATTGGGCTTTGACCTTTGTGGCAGCAGACACTATAAACAGTTTAAACTTCCTGATTATTTAGTTTCTCTTGATTAACTTCCCTTCATATTTATGCTCATACCTAAAGAAGTATATGTCCATGTCTCATCTAGTTTTTGGTGTCCGGTGTTCTGCCAGCTGCTAGTGGCTATTTCAGATACTTTCAGGTATTTCATATGGCATTACACTTCTTTAAACAAGCAAATCATGTCTTACATGACAATAAGGCGTAGCTGATCTGAAAGTCAAATGTGTTGACCCCTTTCTTGATCTCTAAAGTATTAAACAGTCAAATACAGTTATGACAGGAACTCAGTAAATCCCACTTAGGACAGCAATGTTAGGAATGCTTCTATGTCTGATCAGTCCATAGATGCTGCTGTAAATGGAAACGTCAGGATACTGAAAGTACTGTACAGGGCTTAGTTGATTCCTGACTCCTGTCTCCTGACCAGTCTGTTGATGGGATTACTGTTAAGAGATATGACTCTGCATTTGTTTTCTTTGTTTTCCTCTCTCTTTGGGAGAGAGCAGCTTTGATACCAGCCCTTTGCATCTGTTCACACGCTCCTTGTGATGCTTCCATTGGCACAGAATTACTAAGACTCTTATTACAGTTTTTGATCCAAATAATGATTTCAATATAATGCTATTGAGACTTTGTCTGAGAAAATTACAAGCATCTTAGTGGCATTCTTGCATTTTTCATTAAATCTGAATTTAGAGTTACAGAAACCCACACTGAGGCCTCACTCTCTGCATTTTCCCTGAGGAACATTTAGTGTCAAGGGATCAGGCACCTTGTTCCACAGCACCAGTGGTATATATTGAGTGGTGGTAAGAACTATGCTTCTTCGTAAGGTACATTTCTCACAATCAGAACAGAAGAGTCCAGAGACTGAAACAGCACTGTGAAAATCACTCTGATAAAATTCGTGGAATCACTTGCTGATTAAACTATTTTAACCAGCACTAGTACATTCTTTGTATGTATGAGGACAAGGTGCAAAAGGCTCAAGGGGAAAGTCATTAGCTCTGTTTATACCTGAAGGAGTAGCAAGACTGCTTTGTGACATATTGTTCATGATATGAAATGAAATTACCTAAAAATAATTTTTTTTAAGGAGATAGAATTTAAAGACCAACACTTCATGGGGAAAAATAGAGTTAATTTTCTTCTCGATTCTTTTGACTGTGCGTAGGTGACCTTGAAGCCAGAGCAAATGATTCTTCCACTGGTGGATGAAAAGCTTCAGCGCAGCACTCTTTCAGGGATTGCATTCCAGCCTCCTGAAATAGTAGCAAACATAGAACAGGTGATGCAGGATCTTCGGTCAGAGCCTGTTTACTGGAGACTTCCAGAGCAGTTTGAGGGACGGAAGGTAAACCTAAAAGACCACAAAATACTGACATGGTTTTTCTTTTTTTTCAGTCTTATATGTCTATTTTACAGTGCCTTTTTTCCCTTCCAATGTGTCATCACACAGTGGAAGGTACTTCAAAAGAAAATAAATGCTGTTCCATTATTAAAAATTATTTGCTCTGTTATAATGGAAATTCATAAAGTAACATGTACAATATTTAGCATAGATATTTACAGATATTAATATGTAATTTATTTCCACAGGATAGATTTTCACATAAAATGTGATCTGAAAAGTTAAGCAGCATAAATTTAATATAACTCTCCTGCAATTTTTTTATTTATCTCAATTTTAAACCAAAAGTATCTGACCTTTGTAAGTTACACAGAAGAAAATGTTTGAAATAATCCTCCTTTTGGATGATGTTATGCACCTCTGAATGATTTATTTTGCACTTTTGGTATTTCTTGGTTTAGCTTGGGAAAGTTTAGATGTTTCTTTCTTTAAACACAAATTTTGGGGAACACCAAGGCACATATAACTAAAGAGATAACATTGGTTTTAGTGCAGTACAATAACAAATTGTTGTTGGGTGTTTTTGAACACATTCTTTTTCCCCAGATAACTCCACAAGCATGCATGTATTCCTCAAGGAGTATTTTCTACCACATATCCATCAGTGCAGAGTGCATCTAACTCCTCAGGAATTTATTTTTAGCTCACTGAAAATTAATATTTCTTTTTGTGTTTTGTTAGCTGACTGCCTATGGAGGCAAACTGAAATATGCCATCTACTTTGAAGCACGAGAAGAGACAGGTTTTACTACTTACTATCCACAAGTCATCATAAGAGGTGGACCTCCCAGTCATACAAGAATTATTGTCCGGCACATGGCTGCCCCTCTGATTGGACAGCTTACAAGGCATGAGATAGAGATGACAGAGGTAAATAATCTTTCCGTCTGGTTGTTGGTTTTTTTTTACCTCAAAACTAGCACCCAGTTCTTTTGAATGCTGTTTTTGAATCTGATTTTGCATTTCTGTCTTTCAGCATGAATGGGAATATTATGACCATAGAGTCAGAAATACTGTGTCCTGGGAGTATTATCAGGATGACTCGAGTATCAACAGGACAATGTCTCAGGCAGATTTCACCTGGAAGTACTATGGAGATGACTCAAGACCAAGTAGAACTGTATCCCGGGAAGATTTCATGAATGTGTTGTATGATGTTCATTACATTCTTATTAAGGCGACTCATGGCAATATCATGAGGCAGAGCAGGTAACTATTTCATGCAGTGTCTAAAGTAGTGTAGTAGTCAGAGATAACCTAGTAGACTTCCCGGCTATTTCCAACAGAATTTGTATTCGTAAAATCAGCTCTAAGATTGAGAAGAAAGAACACAAGGAGTTAGTGTTCAGCATAGCAGAAGATGCAGGAGAGGAAAGTTATGTTCAATAGAAAATCTAAATCACAATAGACAAATAGAATCTCTATTTTCAGGTTCCTATAGCACAAAATAGATGTAAGCACACACATTCTGAAACAAATTCAGAGTATTTTTTGAATAAATATCTATTTTATGAAAATATGATGCTGTAATTAAATAAAAGGGTTTGTACACAAAGGATTTTTCTCCTGCAAGTGGGAAATCAAATGTATTTGGATCAAATATACTCAACATCTTCTATTCAATCTATTACTTATTAAGTTATATGAGGAAATAAAGATAACAGTAAATTTGAAGAGGACATCAAACAGCGAGATGACTGGAACAGTACAAAAATCTGTTGCAATCTAAAGGTCAGCTATATGTACTGAAAGTACTTACACTGAAAGTAGCAGTCAAGTTAACAAACAGGGGACAACTGCTTACTTGCCTGTTTTTGAATAGGAGTCTGCTGTTTATAGCAAATCACCAGATGAACATGATTCAGTAATTGTATTCTTGTTGAGAAAAGCTAATACTCTAACTGCATGCATAAACAGCTATGGCCTGCAAAGTGAAAAATAAAAACCAAACCACATTCTCTTTTACTTCCTCCCAACACTAATCAAACCTAAGCATCAAGTTCTCGTTAATGGAATTCAAGAAAATCGTTATTGAAATGTTCAGGGAATTTCAATGAACATCATCACAATACAACCTGTGAGAGAAGATGTAAAGAACCAGATAGTTTAGAATCTAGAAATTTCCTTAAAATGCTTAAAATGTCACAGATAGAAAGAGAAAAAATGAGTTCTTTATTGCCATGGTGCGGAAGTCAAAAACAAAACTGAATTTACACTTCAGCAGGAAAGATTCACATTATGGATGAAAGAAAAATTCCAGGGGGTAAAGGAGTTCTAGAATAGATTATATAGAGTATTGCAAAAAAGTTTTTAATAATGAGTTTACAATATCCTTTGTAAGCAAAATTTATTAACAAGGACATGGGAATAATCGGAGATAAACTCCAAATGTCTGCAGAGTTCCTTTTTATGATTCTGTCGTAAAATTGATAGGCTAAAATTACTTCCAGATTTTTAGGCTACAAATAAGACTGTAAGAGCCTTGCCTTTGGAGTCTGAGGATGAATAATAGGGGCAGATACCATGCAATTTTGCAGCTCTGTGTGGCAGAAAACATAGTCATTGTTGCTGCTATTGCCTTTATTTAGAGTATATAATTTACAGAAAAGTATTCATGCAGCTTGCACTGGCTAGATGCTAGATATTAATAAGAAATGTTTTACATTGGTTTCATTTATTTTTGGCATAGTCCATTTAGGATATTGTATTACAAGCACAGGGGATTCCCATGGAAAGAGTTGTGAAAGTAACTCCAGTGCAGTGTGGAAAATTTGAAAAGCATTTTCATGGGTTTTATTGTTTCCTCCCTTCCCTTGCTCTGTACAGATCCTAGTTCAGCTGTGGAAACAAAAATCATATACAATCTCAGTTCAAGCATCAAGGAATTTATGAAAGCAAAGCTCCTGCTTTTGTTCTGGGATGTGTGTGACTATTGTGACCAAAGTAGCACCACTGTTTTATACAAAGTAATGAGGCATATATCAGAACAGGGGAGGACTTTTCAGTTTCAGGGCAGGTTTGTAAGGTGTCACTTAAAGAACCAGAATATATTTTTACAGCACAGTAACTCTCCATCTGGAGTCATAACCTTGCATATAAGCATGTATTTGATTTTGGAGGTGGTTATGTTACAGCAGATTTTCGTGATCTGCCTAGTTACGTAGTTAGCATTTACCACATGGCATCTGAGACTTTATGTAGAATATAGCAGGAATGCATTATTATTTTTTTCAAGTTAGCACCTTGAATGATTTCAGTGGAAGTTTTGTGTAAGATTAACAATAAATCCCCCAGAATTATTTTAAAGGTTAGTGGAATATTACCTTGCATGAGAACTGAAGGCTTTTACTTAAAATAATCTGAGACCCTCTAAAGAACTATATTTGTGCTCAACTTTAAGTACGTGTTTGAATTAAGTGACTTATTCATTGAAATAGGGTGTGCTGTGCTTTCCAAATAAGGGTCTTGTAGTAAACTAGTAAAGCTTCTCTTTCTACCTGACTGTGCATTGTAGAAAAGCATAAAGCAAAAGAAATTGTGGATGGGAAGAGGAAAATATATATGTGAAGTATTTTAATAATTTTGTTTTGTGTTTACAATAGTACTTTAATTTCAATTGCAAAGTTTAGAAGCTGCAGGTAAGTGATAACAGGAAAAACATTTTAAAATAAAGTAGTAGCAGCAATTGAAAACAAAAATATCTTAGTTCTGGTGTTAGCACTGTATTAGCTATATAGTTTAGCAGCGATGCTAATGCTGTTTCAGCTTCAGAGATACCACATTACTAGTGATTTAGAGGTTTCTGCTTAGAATCCAAACTCAAACATTTTTCTCCTGTATTGTTCATTTTGTTGCCCCCATTTTCACATTCACCATTCTGAATGGAAACATTGCTTTCATTAGATTTTGTTTTGCAGCTGGGCTGTGATAATAACTTCATTTGAATTGGAAGTATGCTTTCAATTTGACTGGAAGTTACTTCAGTATTTCTAATGGTGATCAGGTAGCAGTTGTTTGACTACTGCCTAATAGATAGTTTCAAACAATCAACCAAGCCAGACCTTCCTTAAGTAACAGGTAGGTTTGTGGTCTTAGAGTGTATTGTTATGTAAATGCAGCTTTTTGACAGTAAACAGTTTCTTAGCCTTGCCTCAGCCTTGAAGATAATGGGAAAGCAGATTTCATTTTTTTCCCATTAAATATACAGAGATTTCAGTGTGAGCTTACAATGACATCTCAGGTCTGAATGGCTTTGCTCTCTTTATTTTCAGTCTTCTGTTTTGACCTGGCTTTGTTTACTTGGATCTTTTTTGTTCAGTTTCTCCTCTCCACTGAACCCCTTTCTTCAGGTAATAACAAGAGAGCACATGTTTTCAGATTCTGGATTTGGGGATTTTTATATTAACACGAGGCATCAAGAGGTATGGGTCTGGTCACCTAAGCTCAATCACAAAGCTCTCATCTAGTTTAGCAGTGGGCTAAGTTGCTTTTCCTACATTCATCCTGACATCAGTACCTATGTGTCAATGAGCAGAAGAGCATCACTGAGTCACTCAGTGATCATGGTTTTGGAGAAGATGAACAGACTGTAAGAATGAGGAGGAGATAAGCAGTTCTGTGAGCTCCTCTCCATTAGCTTAGACACTTAATGAATACCCTCTAGCTGCATTATTGGCATTTATTCAGCTAGTTAGTCAGACAATCTTTGACATTTTATCTTAGGTTGACATTATATCTGAAGCTTTAAAATTTACACTATGCTGCCCTTTTCATTTCTCAGAGTCAGTAGGGGTTCAAGATCATAACATTCATTTAAACAAACTAGCAAAACCCCAAAATAAAAAAGTAAGTTAAAAGTAGAGCGTTGGGGTACATTATGATTAAGTATATTTCATTAGATGCTTTTGTTGTTGTCTTTGTCTTTGATACACTCAACCCGTTTTGTCAGGGCAGCATTCATGCTGGAAAGACAAGGAGTGGTTGGGAAGCCAGGATATTATTATTAATACAATTAAACAAATGTTTGGAAAGTTAAAATGTTAGAAACATATCCCTTTCTGATATGAGAAGATGCCTCTGTAATAGGAATTCATATTTGCTTTGAATTGGTTTTTTATATGTCTAAATACTCCTAAAAGAAAAAGAAGGAAAAAAAAATATATTATCTGGCTGCAGATCTTAAAATTCCTGCTAAAAAGGCAAATGTCCAATATCTATTAAATCTGTTCTAGAGCATGTTAGGTTGCTTTAGTTGCTGAGGATGGATTTATTTTTTTTTTAAATCATCATCATGGCTAGGCTTCGTGAATGAAGATTTGGGAATGGCTCCGCCCATGCTTGGTGCAAGCGCGCTGATGGCTGATAAGGCCAACGCGACATAGGCAAGTCCAGTTGCTGTACCCCTGAGACTCATGAATTGGTACTGCATTTAGCATGTGACTTCAGTTTCTTAATGAGTTCCTCCAAATGAAGACTCAGATTTGAACTTTAATTAGTAGTTTGGCTGAAAAGAGAGTAAAAAAAAAAAGGAATCAAGCAGGAGAGGTAGTTAGTTATATTATTATAGTATAGAGGTAGTTAGTTATACTATTGGCTAGAGATGGAAAATGAGACCAGAGGCAGTGTTACCTTTGTAGTTTCCTTAGCAGATGAAAATATAAGTGTTGTCTCCTGTAGATGGAGAATCCTATAACCAGGCAAATAAGACTATTTTCTCCCATGCCAGCTAACTAACTGGGTTTGACTTGACTAATCTCATTAGAGGTGTTTACTGCTTTTATTCTAGGATTTCTGAAATTGCTCTGGAAGTTGCTGAAGGCGGCACTGTGTCTGGGATGACTCCTCAGGCTTACTTGATAGAGAAGTGTGACTGCCCATTGGGTTATTCTGGTTTGTCTTGTGAGGTACAGTACTAACCTAGCTCCCAGTAAAAGTCTTTTGTACCTTCTCTGGTCCATTCATTGGTAAGGTGTGAAAAGTAATTAAAGTGTGAATTCATTTAACTGGCAACAACTCTCTCTTAATTACTTACTTTCTCTCTCAGGCATTGTGTTCACAAGGAATTTAAGCACTTTTTTTTTGCCATAGGCAATATGCCACTGAAACCATGGCAGTGACTCAAATACTTAGTATATAGGAAGGTGAGCTTTATTGGAGCATCTCTGAGGCTGAATTGTGTGACTGACAGATCAAGCATTTTTGAACAGATGAGGGTATAATATTATTAAAATAGTAAATATCTAACTCATTGAACGCTGGGAGAAAATGTTCAACTCAGTGATCTAGAAGCTCCTTATACTTGCACCATATTTATTTTTTTAGTTATGTAAATATTTTCATGCTGAAGGTCCTGTATTTCAAAAATACCCAAGTTTTATAGAGAATCGGCTGACTTGTATTTTTATAAAATGGATTTTATGATAAAGCGTTTAAGATGTTCTGCATTGACTGCAGAACAGAAGTTAATATTTTTGACTGTCTACCTCTTGATGAGACTGCCATTTTTTCTGGGTGCAAAACGCTGTGTGATCATTTTTAAGCAGCACTGGCAATACTAGATGCATTGGCTGCAATTGCTAGGTGGAGGTAGCAGAAATACCTTCGGTATTCTGCAAATGTCTCAGACATCCTGGCTAACTGGCATCCTGTAAAGGTTTTCCCAAACTAGCAGTGGGAGAAAAATTGGAGTAAGTAAATGAAGGGGAAGATGCCTTGTTTTCTGTAAGAAGTCTGCTCCCTTCAGATGTTTTACACGATTGTGTTATGCAGCAAATGAGTCAACAGGAACAGAGGGTTCATAGGAAATATGTGGAAGGAAGCAAATGCAGTTATTTTTCTTTGCCTACTGTTTTGGTAAGAGCATACACCTGAATTTGTGTAAATACATAAGAAATAAATGGGCTCAGACATTTAGAACTACTGATTTTATTTTTTTTTAATTACTGTAGCAAACTGATTTTTTAAAGAAAAATGTATGATAATTAATTAGGAATTTATTTTAATTCAAACCCACCAGGGACTGCAATAAATGTCTCTATTTGCAACACTCATACTTCATGCTTAATTGTGTGATCTTCACATGCTCATAACTGAGTTTATTTTTAGTGTGCTCAGTGAAGGTTATGGTGTGTTCTGTGAAGGTTTATTTAATTTTAGCAGAAAAGCTTCTGATACACTGGCATTTTTTTAAGCAAATGCTACCAGGGTATATGTATCTGTTCCATGCTTTATCCATATAATTGCATTTTGAAGAGTATGTGCACAGCAGTTTTTACTAGAAGTGACTCTTATAGCCCACCTCTTTTTTTTTTTTCCTTTTTTAATCCAGAATTATGCTGAAAAAAAGCAGTGATAAGAGTTTTCCTGATGGCTACTTTTGATAATCTTCCAAACTAGCAATTGAAAATGTAGTCTGCTTTATTTTTTGTCTGTGCCTCAGAATTTCATCTCAGAAATACTTTGAGCAAAATAAGTGGGAAGAGTGTCAATGGCATCAGAAAAACAAACAAACAAACAAAAAAAGATATTAGTTTTGTTTGAGGATATATCATATATTTGTACCTTGATTCTAAAGTCACTCAGAACTTGTCAAGATATGTTTTGTACATGTTTGGGCAAGGACTCTTGTGGGGATAGAGAGGGAGAAAGAAAACTCGGGAAATTGTAGGAAGAAACAGAATTACTTTCATTTGAGATCATTTATCTAAATTGGAATCCTTCACAAACCATGAAAAACCAGATAGACTGTCTCTATGCTTCAGGGAGCTTAATGTAGTCGAAGTCAAAATAAAAGGGGAAAAGCAGAACTAAGATTACTTTCTTTGTGATTCTAAAGAAAATAATTGTGTTTATGCTTTTTTTCCATAACTTAGACTTCTGGAGGTTTTGGCCATGATTATATAACTCTCAGAGTGGTGGTGTATGAATAAATCTAGCATGTCAGCTAGTGTTTCTCTGAAGAGTCATGCTTTTGGTCTCAAAAAGTTACTTATTCCAGACTCTTTAGCTTTACTTAGCATCAATTTTATTGCTGTGTGAAAAGTTTACTATTCCCATTATTCCAAAATGCAGAAATTGTCGTGAACAGAAACGACCTCATCAGACAGCCTTCACAGGCTGCTGGCACCACTAGGTGGTGGGATCTATACATGGGACAAGTGACTTCTCTGTCGGCACCTACTCTTAATTGTCTCAGCTGTCAAAATGTTCCTATTTGTATGTTTATGCAACCACAGCTGAATGCTTTCTGAGAGCTATGTAGTGACTTTCCTAGGATTGAGTAATAAGCCTGAAATAAAGATTGTGTTTGATTTTGCATGTGTCAACTTGGCTAGTAATTTTGGGATTCTCAGAATTTTGTTGCCAACCTGCAGTAGAGGAGACAGTGATTGATAAACTTGGTTTGGGGCTGATAGTCTCAAGACATTAAAAACCTTTAACATTTTGAATTCTATCCTTTTAGGGTCTTTAAATTATATAGCTATAAATAATGCAGTCCTGCAGCCACATTCTTGTTTATTATCATTCGGCTTTTGCTTGTTATCCATCAGGTAGTCTGTAGACAGATACTAGCTTGTTGAACCTGAAGAACAGAAATCTTCAAGGAAACAATCATCATGCTTGCTCTCTGCAGTCCATGCAAAAAAAAAAAAAAAAAAAAAATTATTTTGAAAACAAACCTTTTTCTTAAGAAATGAAAGGAATTCTGCTTGATGCACAGTGGGAACAGAAAGGTGTTCTACATCTGAATGAAAGCTCTCTCAAGCCATGGTATAAAAGCCTGGTGCCAGTGAAGCGCTCCTGGGATTTTTCAGCCTTGTGTCCAATTAGGCTTGGCTCTTGTTATCTGTAAAGTACTGTATATTGTTTGTAACACAGCTGGAAGCCTGTCAGATTCTTTTCACAACTTGTAAAAACTGGTGATTGGAAAGATGAGCTTGCAATGCTTCCCATACCCAGTCAACTCTAATGATCTGTTTTCTTCTGCATCTTTTTTTATTGCAGTCATGCTCTCCAGGATTTTACAGGCATCCATCTCCACCTGTGGGATGGACATCTGGTCAGTCCTTAGGCTCCTGTGTTGTATGTCAGTGTCATGGACACAGTACTCTGTGTGATTCTGAAACATCAATTTGCCAGGTATTATGCTTCTGTGGTTAAGCATCAGGATAATCTTAATGTAAAATTCATACGTTTTATAACTGATCTGAAAAAAACAGACGTGTACTTTAATCCAATTTTACTTAAATAGCTTAAATGTCAAAGTTCAGGAGGGTTCATAAAAGCAGTTGAATTTTTCCTTTCCGATTTTCTGGATTTCAGATCATTCATTCATTCATTTCCCCTCTGAATTACTCTGAATTATATTACTCTGAACTACTCTGAATTATATTTGAGTAAAAAGAAAAACTAGACACCAGCAAACTGAAGAAGCAATGTACCCTGTGAACTACCATAAACACAGTGCTGTTCATATAGGCAGTGACATATGTGACCTGGTACAGTAAGATTGAATTTTAATTATTTCTCTTTCTCCAATGGCTGGACAAACGAGAGAAGAAAGGATGAATGGAATAAGAAATTCTGTAGGATACATCTGTCTAGCTACAGACCTCTATTCTTTCTTCTTTTAAGCCCACATATTACTCAGCAGGCATTTGATAGATGCTTAAAGCCAGCATTCCCACTGAGAATCATATCAGGGAGAGAGAAATTATGTATTGAAGTAAGTTTGAATCCCTGAGACTGGGAAAAAAAATTTGTCTGCCTTCTTGTAATTGTCAAATACAGCTTTTGTTCTATTTCCTTCCTCTGCAGAATTGTCAGCACAATACTGCTGGTCACCACTGTGAGAGATGTGCACCAGGATATTATGGCATTGTTCAAGGCTCTCCAGATGACTGCCAGCCCTGTGCTTGTCCGCTATCCATTTCTAGTAACAAGTAAGTAAGCAAACTCATGACACAGAATTACTTTTCCAGCAAACCAGAGCTTTGTTTTGGGCTCACTGTATCCTTTTTCAGATGGCTATAGGAAAATTGCATCATGGAAACTATACAAAAAATTTCTTATATGCTTTTGCTACTTGATCTTCCTTTAAAAGTGGGAAATTGCTCCTTCATTAATTTGTGATGAATAAATTAATAAGTGCTAGAAAATGCCATACTCAAAATAATGAGTGTGTGTTATAAAGGTATTCTCGTAAATGAAACTAGAGCAGAATTCAAGTACAATATAGCCACAAGGGAGCTGCAAAAAGTCTTATGTTCATATATTATGTTTGCATAAATGTGTTACAATGCCTTTCTTACTCCACTATGAAATTTATTGATTCCTTATTTAATGTTACATGAGTTTTAGGCGATTTGTGGAAGATAGAATAATTTAAAAGCAATATAGTTATTGCAGCATCAATTTTATTGGTTGCTTTATGCTAATGAGCCTTTCTATGATGCCTCTGCATGTGTTCCCAGCAGATGATACTTTAGCACTTGAGATTTGTTTGTTGTTTTCTTGAGAAGCTCTTAATGGTGTTTGGCATTACACTGTAATACTGCTCTGAAAAGGTTTATGTTTCATAATTGTTCTTTTGAAAGGCTGGAAACGTTCTGTAAAACCATTTTTATGTGCTTTGTCTGGCCTTTAGGATGCTTTAGTGAGTAGTTCAGTAGTATAGCTGAGAGTTTGTGGGGTTTTTTTCTTATTATTTCTTCATTTTATCGTTTTGGATTGGTCTTGGGTTTATTTTGAAGGAGGGAAATCCTTTCTCAAATATTACTAGCTAAAGACATCATGATCATTCATCCACAGCAAGAGTTTTTAAGAATACTTCAAAACCTCAGGTATTTAAAGAAATATCCTTTATCTCAGGAAGTTATAAAACAGTCTTAGCTGCAAGTTTTTCAGAGTTATACCCATTTCATGAGTGTTTTCTGTTACAACTTGAGTATGTTAATACAACCAAGCTTCTCAGCTTTGTTAATCAGCAAATACCCGAAAAAAAAACATTTTGTATTACTAACTGGCAGTATGAAGTGCTGAAAATGTTTCATCTTACATTTTTTCTGGGGCTTAGGAACATTTTGTTGCCCAGAAATACATGTGTCAGGTCAGAAAATGAGCATGGCTCTTCATCTGAGTGGTTATGGCACCCTGCTGCACAAATTTAGACATTTTCTCCACACTGTGCTCCAGAGATTGTTTCAGTATCTTATCTAATAGTTAACATAAAACACAGGAAGTGGGTGTCACTGAAGTGCTCTACAGGTGAGAAATGTGTGGACCTTGGGTAGTATGACTGTCACAGAATCATAGGATGGTTTGGGTTGAGGGGACCTTAAGTATCATCTAGATCCAATCCCCTTGTCATAGGCAGGGCCACCTTCCACTAGACCAGGTTGCTCAAAGCACCACCCAAACTGGCCTTGAACACTTCAAGGGATTTGGGTATCCGTGACCCTTTGAATAAAGAATGTCATCCTATCACCTAATCTACATCTCCTCCCTTTCAGTTTAAGACTGTTCCCCATTGCCTCATCGCTATCTGCCCATGTAAAAGTGTCAGTGTCCCAACTTTTTTTATAAGTCCCCTCTAAGTATTCTCTGTGTACAGTGAAACTGTTGAACTGCCTGAGGAAGAACACGCAAAGTGCCCATACTTCATGTGGCCACACAGCCTGCATGGCTGCAGATATTGTCACAGCCTTTTGTGTCATGCTCACATAAAAGTGAACTCTATTCTTCACTTTTTTGAACTCTATTCTTTCATAACCTTCATAGGACCTAAGAGAATAATACATAGTTTGAATTTAGTACATACACTTAATCGTGAGATAGTCATCAAATTTCTTAGGAGTCATATCTGAGCATATCCAGAAACAGAACTGCTCGTGTTTTATAGAGCTTAACTCAGGTGTCTCTAGATGTCATGGGATAGATTTCTATTTTGGTTAGCTGCAGCCATCAACAACTTTAGTAGCTGTACAGTAAATGCAAAGACAGACAATTGTACATCTCACCCAGGTTAAAATTGGAGGAAAACAGCATTGGAGAGAGGGCAGGGAAGGAGATAAATGTGTCTAAGCATGTGTGTGCATCTCCACTTTCCAGTGCTGATGGTGGATGCCTGAACAGTTGGCTTAGATTACATGCCTGACTTTTAGATAGATAGAGTGGGATAGATCCATTCCATAAAGCTACAGTATTAGGTGAAAAATAAAGAGTATCTTACCTTGGATTTGTGTCTTCTGCAGGTCCATTGAAACTCTTCAAGGTACTATTAAGGAAAAAAGTCTACCTGCAGCTATTCTATGATAGTCAAGTAATTGTAATCCACATGAAATACAGATAGCTAATGAGCTATTTTGTTAGCATACTATGTCATTGTGTCAGGTTTGCATGGCTCCCCACCAAACACAGCTGTGAACCGGTCAGTTCTCCCCCACCTCCCAACAAAGGAAAAAAAAAATAGCAAAAAGGAAAATGTAGTAAAATAATATATATATATATATATTTATAGATATTTCATGTATATACAACTAAATACTATGTACATATAATACAAGGATTCCAAACAAATCCCAAACACCCTCTAAAAGGGAAAAGGACAAAAAGGGTAAAACCAAAAAAATCCCACACAATCAAATCTCAGGAATTTATTCAGTAGAACAATTAACACAGTAAGATCTCACCAGCTTCCCTTAGAAGAGAGTGCCTTCCCTCCTCTGTCGACAAAGAGAAAACAGCTGTCAGCCAGGCCTGAGCTCAGATAGATAAGCCAAGGCCTAAACACTGAAAGCTGCCCTCTCTGTGCTCACCCCACAAGGAAGAGAAGAGGAAAGAGGAGGAAGAGGAACCTCCCTCTTGTCTTTTATACACTTGATTATGTAAGGGAATGATATGGAATACTTCCTTAGTTTTGCCCCCAGTTTCTTGGGAATGGTACAGTGCAATTATTTTTATTTATGAAACTGTATAAAACACCATTAAAATTGTTAATACAGTGTTTATACTCATGTACAATCAGCAGTCAGCTTCAAACATGATAAGCTGGGGAAAAAAAAGAAAAAGGGGAAAAGAACAAAAAGAACTATTTTTTCCCTAATGTGGATCTATTTTTATAGAGTTGAAAATGTGTTGGATAATGAGTTTGCAAGTAATAAATCAATTTGTTTATATCTTTTGCAAAGGTGTAATTTTATATACTTACTCAAGCAGTATTGATTTAATGCATTATAAGCAGGTTAGAGTAGGATGCTGACTATACTGTACCAAGAGGGAGTTCTGGGCTCACCACTAGCCAGTTCTCTGCTTTTCTGGTTTAAATTCCACAAAGAGCTGAAAAAGTTTTGCAGTTTTCCACCATCTTAGTATTTATTTCTGTTTCTTTCCCCCTACCTACCCTTTTTATTTAACTGTCTGTGTAGGCACTTAATACACTAATATACTGACAAAATGCTATTTTGCACAGTCCCCATAGGTGCATACTACAGTCACCAGTAAAATGACTTAATAAAGATATTCTGTTGTCTTCTATCATTAGAATAAGACCTCTCCCTGATCATGAAGGAGATAGCTTTTAGGTTGTTTTGTTTGGTTTGGTTTTTTTTCCTTTGTTTTTGTTGTGTGGTTTTGTTTTTGTTTTGGTTGTTTTTTGGTTGTTTTGTTTTTGGTTTTTGGTTGTTTTTTTTTCCTGTAGACTAGGTTTTCTCTTCAATATCTCCTTGAGATCATCTGATGCTGCCTTTTTAGAAGATTCCATGCAACTATGATTTTGGTTCCTTTTTTTCCTTCTTAACTTTGCGTAAACACTTCCCGGCTTATCTCCTTTCATTCAAACTAAACTTAAATCAGACTGGAAAGGCTGGGTATTTGTTAGCTCAGTTTCTTAATCTTTGGTTTCACATCTTTCCCAGTGCTTCTTTTTCTTGATCACATTGAGTGACAGCACCATTCAACTGCACAAGCCTGCAGCATGGGTGTTGCTGACTCCATGTCCTCTAATACAGCCCTTAGAGCATTGGCCCAAACTGTGCAAGTATCACAGCAATGTTGAAGACATGTTGAAGATTCTTAATAGAACGGAGAGATTTCCTACAGGTTTTTATAAGTAGATAAGAAAATGCTGCCACTTTAATTGGCAGTGGAGCTTACCTTGGGCCCTTCTGCAAACCTGACTAAAGTGAAATGATGCAACAGAATGAAAAAAACTCTTTATTTGTTTTTGTTTCAGCTTTAGCCCTACTTGTGTTGCTGAAGGACCTAGTGATTACCGGTGCACTGCATGTCCACCTGGATATGAAGGCCAGTACTGTCAAAGGTAGGATGAATGGTAAAAGAGGAAAGAGGGACAATAAAATACAGAAAAGGCATGAAGGATACAAATGTTTTTTTGATACTGCAAGTGTGTATTTACCAATGTTTAGATAGACATTTGGGTTAAGTTTCTTTTCCTTTATAGAAAGAAGAAATGTTTTTTTTTCTTTTCTTTTCAACCAACATAGGCAGTTTTTATGTACAGTGACTATAAATTGATAATCATTTTATTTATATGACCAACACCATCCTAGTCTTACTTTTTTATTTGTGAAGGATTTTTTCCTCTGAACCTCAGAAGTTAAATGGAAAAATAAGAAATTTATCTAAAGATTCGATGCCATGTTAATAGTATGTCTTGATGTCTCTCATACCTTTTTTTCTAGTGACTGTTGTGTCCTCATGGGCACAGACTGTGAAAGTTGCATATAATGTATTAATGCTGAATTGAAAATTAATAACCTAAACAGCAACTGTTTGTTGTCCCATCCATAGCAATACTGAGGTATTAAGATGATCAAAATTAGCAAGTGTCTGCTAGGAGATTTCACTTCTAATACAAAATACAAGTGGGTAGGTCTACAGGCCAAACATTGATAATGGAAAATTTTTTTTTTTTTTGGTGGTATAATAGAAGTTTGACTGAAAACTGTTAAGGATGTGGAATCACTTTTGCATACCCCCTCTGTCCAGACTGTCCTAGTTAGAAGTTGTTATCAGTTTGTTGGACTGTTTGCAATATTTCTCCCTAAGTCATGAAGCACCTGTGATTTTTTTTCAATGGGTCATGAATCTCCATATAAACTTTGTTTATAATGTTGTCGATCACTACATCTCAGTTGGCCAAATCTTGTTTGTATTTTCATTGTCTAGATGTTCTTCTGGCTACACGGGAAACCCACTAATTCCAGGAGGCTCCTGCCAGGGGTGTGAGTGTGATCCATATGGTTCCTTGCCTGTCCCCTGTGACCCTCTCACTGGACAGTGCACTTGCAAGCCTGGATTCACAGGGTGGAAGTGTGCTGGCTGTGAACATCGGCATGTGCGTGGTGGCATGAAATGCATTTGTACGTATACTAATGTAATTTTGGATAACATTTGGTTGTGTTTGTCATATTTCAGAAATTCAAACCTGCTTGTGTAACAGTGAGTTGTGTAGGTGTTTGAAAATAATTGCCAGGTTTGTTACTACCTTGGCATCTGGTCCATTTTTTTTCACAGGCCTTGAGATGTTATGAAAACTCAATACTTTTTAGTGAGCTCATTGAAAAATCACAGCAAAACCTTGAAGGATTTCTTTTTGGCATTTTTAAGACTGTAGTTTTGTTAAAGGTTGTCACTGCTGTTGTGACAATATTTGCTCTTAGTAATTTTTTTAGTGTTGTCCTGAATGTTTAACCAGAAATTGATATGTTCTATGCCATGAGTCACACACAAAGTTTTTACCAAGGTTTACTTTATCATATTGGTTCAACAAGCACCCACTGGAATTTAAAAGATGTGAGGAATGATAGTAGAATATGTCCAGAAGCAAAGAACTTCTTTTGTTTAAAATAGAAAATCAATAGCCTAAAACACAAACTTATATTTTACAGTACTGGTATCTTAGTCCTACCCTCAATTTTGGTACATACCAAGTGTCTTATATTGTATTATTGCTTGGAATTTTTTTTCCCATGAAATTGGATAGTGTTTGTTTTGAGTCTCCAATCTCATATCCAATGATGTTGTATGTTTATATCTTATACAAAAAAAAAAAAAGTAGCAAAACCTTTCTAGAATGCTTGGTCAGCCCTGACTGAATTAAGGCATTTTCCTCTCCTCCGTCTCTCCTAGCTTTTGAAGGATTAATTTTATTGTGATTTTTTTTTTCCCCTTCGATGCCATGGTTATTCATTTTAAAGTAGAATAAAAGTAGATTTCCAGTAAAACCACAGTATATAATATTTATTTATTTGTGCATATTTAAATATATTCACAAGGCGCAATGAATGGCTTTAAATGTTTTCTTTTTAGTTGGAGCTTTTTCATGGAGGAGTAGGTGTCTAGGTGAGGTATATGTAACATTCAAGGCAAGTAGATGCCATCTGGTTTTTTTCCTCTTTGGTTCTCCAAAGAATTTGTTCAGTGTGTACTTCAATACCTAGAGGTGTACAGCTCTCTAGTACTGAAATCAAGTAGTAATGCAAAAAGAAATTATAAATATTTCAAAAGCAAATTGGAAAAATAAACAGAGGAGTGCTAAAATGCCTGAAGACATTCATATCAGTCATGCCTTCTTTGAGTGGTTAAAGAGGAAGACATTAGTCATGTAGGGTCAAGGATTACACAGTGAAGAACATTTTTTCACTCAACTTAATGGTTGTGATCAGCTCTCAGACAGTCATCAGGACTGAGCAGAACTATGCTTCTGAGTGTGACTGTTGAGTTCAGTGCTTTTGCATTAGTTCTGAATCCCAGGCAGAGATTATAGATTACTGGGAACAGAGACATAAATACTTCTATTCCTATATTATGAAAAATATGGCATTAATTCATCAATTAAAAGCTTAGTGCACTTAAGGGAAATAAACTTCTAAGGTCCTGCAGTACAATATAGTTTAGGACTTAATTCTGAACTTAATGTCTTAAACTCTATTTAAACTACAGAAAAATGAATGCAACTATGGTTTGGGTTCCGATTTGTGGCCTAAATGCCAGGGAGAATTCAAGGAGAATTTTAAGTGTGAGTTAAGTCCACAACTGTTACAGCTACACAGTGTTAAAATAAGGACCATGTTTTCCAAAGTGGCATCAAAATGCAAATTACTTAATTTTTCAATATCCTGAATAACACTCTCTTTATTTCCAGCATTAGCCAATGTTTCCAATCTCAGGGCAGCCTCACTACGGTTTTTTTATTGGTCTTTTGCCTTATCAGTATTCTGGAAAGTCTTTTGGATATCCAAGATGACAGAGTTTCATTGTACAAAACAGACGCAGTGCAAGTTATCATTTATAATGGTTTTCCAGTTTGTTAATCAGACTGTTTCATTGTGTGGATAATAAGGTTAAAAATCGTTGCCGTGAATGGGAAAAGCTGTTTGCAGGCAAATCAAATTTTCCACCTTTTTGCTTCAAAAAAATGGTATTTGCTGTAATCTCTGATTTAGCTGCAACATTCACATGCAGAAGTTGAAATGTATCGATGCTATCTGTAGTAACATTTTTACTTTAATCAGGTAGTCAGTTTTCAGCATAAAAACAGTCCATCACATGTGAATATGAACATCTAATCTGACTGGTAGAAACAAGGAATCCAGCAAGATTCCTTTTCTTTAGCCATGAAGATAGGAACCATCTATAGGAACAGGTGGGAGGTACTTTGAATATTCCCCTATCACAAGAACTAGACTGCTACTTTTGTTACAATTTCAATAACATCCATGTCATAGATTGCAAAAACTGCATTAAATACTTCATACACTTTATGCCTATTTGCTCTTATTATATGATTTACCCTTTTTTTAAAGGTCCTTTGATCTGCTTATTACTCCAAACCTGCTAATGCATTGCAATACCCCTGACATGGCAGAAAATAAACCTGATCAATAACATCAGTAGCCTGTGGTGGCTACAGGGCCTGTGGCAGGCAAAGAGAGTGTAGCAAGCATCGACTTGGTGGGAATTTACCCATGATTAACACTACCTAGTATGTCACAGGCTTCAGAGTGCAGCTATTGATAGTGATTCATTACTGCAGCCCCTAATGTGCTTTAGTAATCATTGTGCTGTCAAAGAATCATTAGAAACACCTTTTGGGGGAACCTTGAAGCTTTTCTTCCTTAGCCTCAGAACACTGAGCTCTTCCAATCTGAATTTAATGCAGCTGAGAATTTGGTCCTTTATACAATATATTTTTACTTTCATATATCGACCAATTGCAAGATACTCAGTAAATTCCCTTCTGACTCACTTCAGTTATAACAAAACTGTAATAGTAATAATAGTAGTACTCTGAAGGTCCAGAAAATAAATGCCAAAAGCAGAATTCTGTTTGTCTTCAATATTTAAAATGAGCTATATGCATGTATCTATTCTTGCTCTTTTGTGGTTCCATTTAAACTAGAACCGTTGGTTAGGTGGTCTAACTTACAGAAAATACATGGAAGTACAGTCACCCAGGTTTGAAAAAGTGTAGTTGTAAGTCATGTAAAACACAATGTTATTAAGTTGTCCAATGTTAATATGTTACAGTTCCTATGTAGGAAAGTGAAATTTGATTTGGAATATTAAAGAATAACTATAACAAATTTTTTGGCAAATTCTGTAAAAGGTCACCATATAGTATGACCTGAAAACAAATACTGCATATTTAAATCAAATTAGAGAGGTATTTTAGCAAAAATATTGTAATGCATGGTTCTTTAAATATAACATTTTTATTTTAACATAGCCTGTATCACAAATATTCTGAAAATTTTTAAGTGAAGATTTTAAGTGAAAAAAACAGGAGGAAAAAAAGCAAAGAAACACATATATTCACTAAAGAGATCTGTTTCTGATATTGCTTTTTTACCAGGTTCTTACTGGTTTTTATCATGCCATTTTTCAGTTGCTTAGGGCATGCCACTTTTCAGTGCTGTGTTATAATAGTTATATTTTAGAAAGCTACAGGTAAAATACAAAGAGCCACTGTACAAAGGGGAAGAATTTGCTTACTGCTGAATAACAATGGGAGGATAATTACAGGTTCTTGGCAGAGAGTGTTCAGTTCCCTTTATATTCTTCGAAAACAACAATATTGTTTTCTCTACGATGCCATCAGGGAATGAAAAATGATACCCAAGAAGTGGAATTTTTAAAATAAGTAATCCAAGAGTCTGGTCTACTGCACAACATGAAAATTCTTTTTTTTTTCTTTTTTTTTTTTTTTTTTTTTTTTTTTCTTTTTTTTTTTTTTTTTTGCATTAGTACAGCAAGTAGCTGGATTATTTCCCCGGCTAAAGTGACTATTTGGTTGTCCTGTACAGATACTCATAATACTCTGCTGATAAATACTTTCTTGTTATTTTTGTGCTCAAGTAATCCACTTTGTAAGCTCACTTTCCTATCTCTTTTGAAATAGTCAGTAGCCAATAAAAATAAAAATAGTGATGGCTTCAAAC
Source organism: Formicarius rufipectus (assembly GCA_013399695.1). Lineage (NCBI taxonomy): Eukaryota > Metazoa > Chordata > Aves > Passeriformes > Formicariidae > Formicarius > Formicarius rufipectus. The sequence continues at coordinate 294,278 of VXAU01002174.1, forward strand.
TAATTTTAATAATGCTGAGAGCACTCCTGTATACTGTCAAATATAACAAAAGTTCTCCCAAATCTTCTCTAAGATTTTGACTCAAGCCTGTAGGAGGCATACATTTTCTTAGATATAGGATTCCTCTTGTATATATTTTGTTATACCTTGTGACATTTCACTTCAGTTGTAGAGGTTATAGTACATAAAATGAAGAAACCTAGATTGCAATGCTAATTGGGACAGTAACTGTACTTGCTGCTGGCTGTATTTAGAGAACAAAACAGTCCTAGTAAGAACTTCAAGGCTCACTTTTTATATGGCTCTATATATTATATGGCAAGACAGAACTCACCTCCTGAATGATTTTGGGGTATCTACCATAACTAAAATGGAGACTTTAAAAAAATAGCTGTCGGTATTTTGAGCTCTGTTGCAGCACAAACTATAAAACCTTTATGTGGATGTATCCTCCTGTCACAAATGTTCCTTGTTCACAAATGTCAAGCAAAAGCCTAAGTGTAAAGCAGTTGACAGAGCCGGAAGAAATCATGATACAGGCAGGTCAAACAGATACTTCATTGTTAGAAGTTTTTCTTTAGCTCAGTCTTGTGGGGAAAAAGTAAAAAGACCTTCAGCCATGCTGCAATCAATAAACTTTCATCTTTATGAATTTAAATATTCAATATTGGTAGAAGGAGAAAATTATATAATGAGATTACTTTAGTACCAGGTCTTGGTATTAAACACTTAATTATATGCACTTGAAACTAGTGCTTGCTGTGAGAAGGAGTTTTCCCCGGCTGCCAAGGACAACAAGGGAGTTTCCAGTCACCGGTCCTGGCAGAATCAAGGTTTTCTCTTTAAAGCAGTGCATATCTCCAAAATCAGAGCTAGGTAGAGATGCGCTCTCTGTCTGAAGCAGATCTTGAAGAATCCTTGAAGAGAAGCCCCTCCTAGCTCCTACACACTGCTTAATCCAGCAGGAACTGGGAGCTTCTTATTGCAAGCTTTTACAGAGTGAGCTGGAAAGAAAGATCCTTTGTGTAACACCAGGTCTGTGAAGCCTTGGAGTAGCTTCTGCAGAGTTCTGAGTTTAACAGAAGTTGTGAGCCCTTCTGTCTCATCTGTAACAATTAAATTTACCTCTGTGTTGGACAACTGCTTCTCTATCTGCATGGGCTTAACGAGTGATGGGCATCCCTGCTTGGCCTAGAAAGTTCTCCCTTTTTGTGATATGTGAGCTCCTCATGAGTTTAGACCCACACTCCAATATCTTTCACCCAACTCCAGCACAATCTGTAAACTCAACTAGGACTGGTATGTATTGGAACAGGGAAATTAGGATTTCTAAATAACCAAAATCAGAAATAAACCTGAGTAGGTGCTTTAGCCCCTGATCTGGATCTGAATTTTCCCTGATTTTGGAGACATATTGATCATGTAAGCTGCCTGAAACCAACAGCAGTGGCAAGGAAGCTAAAGCTTTCAACTCTCTACTGGCGTTCTGTTTAGGAGGGGCAAAGGATGGTTGTTTTATTATTTGGTTTGAGACTAGTGCCAAAATGGGGAAAATGAGGTAATAGCCAACAGAATAATGAGCTAACAATGGTTCAACACTTTTTTTGGTGAAGCAACAGGAAACTAATGTTGAAGAGTCACTGACTATCATAGGATACCACATCCTATCAGAGATTATATGGTTGCCCTTAGATCAAAAATTACCTACTCATAACACAGTCTTCTGAATCTAAAGAGAAATAAATGTACTAAAGCAACATCGTGTTGCATAATCACTCAATTGGAGGAACAGATTGTGGCTCAGACATGAGTGTCCTTTATTGTACATTATCTTCTCTTTTTAAGTTGGGCTGCATGGTTAGATGTCTATAAACTTAAAATAATTTCTTTTGCATGCATACTTTGGAGATACCTCTCACAAGAGGTAAGTCAAAATCCTTAGAGGAGTTAACATGCATGGGAGAGTGTGGTGAAAATGGAAAATGCAGTCATTTGCATTAATTGCTTGCTGGACTGTTGTAATATTGATTGCATGATTTGCCTCTTACATGCTTGCACTGCTGTAATGATCTGAATTTAGTGCTGTATTTGTTAATATTAGACACAAATTTATCCTGACAGTTTTATAGATAGACACAGAAGTATTAAGTGTTGCAACATATAAACACGCTCTTGAAATATTTCCCACAGCTAAAGTACATTTCAGACTGCATATTGGAGTAGCTTAATCCTGTCTGATCTACTCAGCTGTGGTCTCACTTGATGCAGTTCCTCTTTTCAACCTGATTATTGTGCAAAAGGTGTTAATTTACAGTGAATGCTTACTTATTGATTGTTTACTCATTAAGAATACTTCACCTCTTCATGAGCTGTTAATTTTTTTCTTATAAGTGTGAATCGAGTTTTCTTTTAACACACAGCAAATTGTTAGCATTTTATTACCAACCATTAAGAGAATTTTGAAGATGAATAGATTTAGCTTGTTTCATAAGTGAAATAATGTATCAGAAAAACCCCAGAGCAAAATCCAAACAATAAAGACCAACACTGTTCAGGCATGAGATTGCTTATTTTCATCTCACAAAATGATTATCAGGCCTTCCTACTTTCTTGATCAGCTACAGAACAGGTGTTATATAAAACATTGTTGGCTGTAAAACTTGCTTTTCCTTTAATTCTCACAGATTTCTAGAGGCAAGCACACAGTTGACAAGAACTGGGAAGTTAGGGGACTAAAATTTCCTGGAGAAGCATGAATTGGAATGTATCATGCCCACAGTTACTGACTGCAGTTCCAGTGCAGTTCAGCTTATGTAACAAAATACTGTGAAATAGGAGGAAGAAGTCTGCAATGGGAAGCAACGAAAATTCAGAAGAAAATATTAAAATAACAGGAGTATCTAGCTTTCTGCACCCACTTCTTATTGCGCTAAGCCAGCATCTACCTTGATTCCTTTTCAATCATTGCACGAGTTACATGGTGTCTTAGACTAGTTTTATTTCCCCTCTGTGTGTGACTCAACTCTTTGCTATATTGAACAGTCAATCCATGGAAGAAGAACTGTGTTTAGGTAACTGTGAGATCTATAAAGAACAGAAAAAAATTATTCTACATGAATAATAGATTTCAGGGGGAAAAAGAAGTCATTCTCTTTTGAGTATTTTTACCTTTTTGCTTTCAACCGTCTGTATTACAGGTTTAGCATGCTTGGCCATGCTGCTATTATGACTACTAAGTATATAAATTGTAAGATTTTTTTCAGTTTTTCTTCTTGCATTCAAAGGCATAAGTGTACCATGTTTCTTACAGAGCTGCTTAGATTTTCCAAAATACCTGTTCACTTTTTTCAAACTTAATCCAAATTGCTTAAGTTAACATTTTATATTGGATAGTCCAATACGGACAACATAAATTATTTCCTCTTTTTGTGAGGTAAGCCTTTCAATTTTGTGTTTTATATTAAACTGTCCCATAACCAAGTCCTAAGCAATATCATATTTCTTATTCCCTAGTTGCTGTTTTCATTTTTCTCAAACTACGTTTTTGGGGTTAATTATCTGAAATGAGTGTTACCTCTCACAGGATTGTATGTGTGCCATATAATTTTTAACTCAAACATATGTCTTAAAGTATTTAGCAGGAAGCAATAAACTTTGTTGGTCTTCCTCCAGCTTGTGATGATGAATGCACAGGACTCCTTCTCAATGACCTGGATCGGCTAAACCAGATGATACTGAGTGTTAACCTTAGTGGTCCACTGCCTGCTCCATATAAAATGTTACATGGTTTTGAGAACATGACACAGGAATTAAAGGTATGTTCACAATATTTACATACATAAATAGCAGGGCTTCAGTACAACTGTGCTTGAATCAGTTCAAACATACAGCCATGAGTAGGTTCAGAGAAGAATTAAAAATCATTATTTAATTACTTCAGACTTGCTTTTGTTGATAAGTATTACAGTTAATTGTTTTTACTTACTTTAATGAATATTGCAGCAGTAATTTCTGTACATATTTTCAAGAAATTACTTTGTAGGCACAGAAAAAGCAATGATGCATACGAATAAAATGGTTTTCATGCTGGTGGTCCATAAAGTGGTTATGTGTTTTATATACTGTATGTTCCCTACCATGCTTACAAGTTCTTCACTTAACTATGTAAAGTTGTCAAGATTCCTCGAAAAGTCTATTGGGTGAATGTGACACAAAAGTCAATGACAAAAGGGATTGCATACTGTAGTGAAAATGAAATGTTTAATGTGTCCTCTCTACGATATTTGGAAGCACCAAAATCAGTTAAATACAGATCTTTCACTCTTCCATCTCTTTCCCAACAGCGTTTACTTTCACCTCAGCGAGCACCAGAGAGATTTCTTCAGCTAGCACGAGAAAATCTGGATACTCTGGTGACAGAAATGGATGAACTACTGATAAGAGTAAGTCTGTGATCACACTGGGGCCATTGAGTTTGGTTAAGGCTACATAATGACAGAAATCTTCTCAATATGAATTAAATATGAATGAATAGCTGAATTATAAGATGCTTTTCAGTCTCAGTGTCTGAAATGGCAGCAAGTCCTCTAACAACCACTTTTTGTGGGCCCATATATTGAGACATATTTTCTACAAAACCTCATAATAATGTAAGAAAGCTTTATCATGCCCATACAGAGCATCCAGGAATTAACTTGTCTAGAAAAGGTGACACTAAAGAGGTACATGAGTTTAGTTAAATATATGTATTCTATATTTCATTTATGATGATAGTTAGAATATTCTGGATTTCAATAGTTGTGCTATTTACTCTTTTTATTAAAAAAAGTTTTATTTCAACATAGACCTTATTTTGGGCAGTAAAAGAAAATCGCTTAGAAACTAATATAAATTGTGCCACCTAGTGGAGAAAAATATAGGGAAATGAATCAGCCTCAATACAACTACAGCTGTCCAAAGTACATTGGTGTGAAGGACTGACAAAAGTCATCTTTGTGAGTTGAAAGAACCAAATAAGAAAGACGTGGGTTACTGTACTGATGAATATACACCTCAGAGAACTGCATAAACTCCATAGAGTCCATCCTGTCTTTGAATTGTATTTGGCTAACAGATCTAAAATTCTCAGAGAAACTTTTGTGTGGATTTTATTCAATTTTGAAATGGGTATTGGTTAAAAAAGCATCTGTAGTATGTTTGCAATCACAGACCTGTATGTGTGTGTCTGTACAACCACACGCACATGCTTACACAAGTATATATCCATACGTACTCTCATTGTGAGAAAGCTTGCTTCTCCACTTTTGTTTGATCTTTTATTTTTCTGCCAGAGATAACTGTGGTAATTTTAAATCTAGCTGGATTTCTTCACTTATGTCAGCCCTACAAACAGGGAAGATTATATTTCTTCTATTAAGATTTCTTAGTTTTAGGCTAAGATAATGTTTTTCCACTTCTAAAATTGTTCTTTTTAGTAACCTTTTCCAAATGCCTCCATAGAGATGACCTAAAATAGTGTTGCAGATTCTGACCTCGTATAGACCACTCTTAGAAAGCAAAATATATCAGAGGAGTGATCTTAGGGGAATTGTGGTGGCCATATTATCAACACTCATTTTCTGCAGTTTTTTATCATTGCAGTGACTAAGAAGCCTTATGATTTCCAGTTATCCCTACATGGAGTTGTTGATTGGATTGAAGTGGGTTTTTGTTTGTTTCAAATTTGGGGGCTGGCAACTCGTGGCAGGTCCTACCTTTCTGTGTTTGTAAATAGGAATAATATTTGAAAAAGTGTGAGTCCTGATGTAGTGTATTTAAGTCTCATTTCCAAATGAACATGCAGCTGAGAATTGCATAATGGCTAGCTAGCATGTGTTCTGCATAGTACAACCATAGATGCCAAAGTTTTCCCCCTTATCTGATTTGCAGGATCACTAAATTTTCAAAGTGAAACCAGTAGTGATGAAGAAAAAGGTTGACAAAGATTGGGGAGGAACCTGTTTCCACAGGCAGGAAAAAAAGAAATCTAATGATTTTAAGATAAAATATAGAAGGCAATGTTATTTAGTCACTACAGAACCTTAAGGGGATTTTGCTTTTCAGCTCATGATTTCTTACTTGGCCACAACACTCCTTATCCTTTTTTTTACATTATTCTTTGCTTCATTTGCTTTGCCATATAAATTTTTTTTGAACTGATTAAATTCATGTTGGCATGCACATTCCCACACCTAGCACCAGAGACAGACCTGAGACTCTTCAGCTCATTGCATTTTGTCAAAATCCCCACTTCCCTTCTAATTAGGTACATTCAGAACCTTCAAGAAGGACAGCAACCAGAATCACTCATCTTGACTGAAATGTCTCTCTTGTCTCTGTAAACTTTTACATTTCTCCCCTACCACTGAATTTCTCAAACTTGAAAATTTATGGAAGTAGTAGCACAAGCAACAGAGTTTGCAATAGTTGGAAGCATTTGGAACGAGAGCCAAGAACTTCCATCTTGTGCAGTGAGGTCTGTGTTTACTCCTCCTTGTGTGATCTATGGCTCACTAGCTGGAGAAATTCCTGTAGGACACCCCTCCAGATGCCGTCCAGAGGAGTTTCTTATGGCTTAAGACCTCAGAATAAGTAAACACAGAAACAAAATGAAACCAAAAATGTGTGTGTTGCTAGTACTTACTTTAAGTTGTTAAATGGCTACTCCAGATTGGGACAAGGCCTTTCATAGAACCTCCATCAATAAATATAAGCTGTGGACATCACCAAAGCGTGTTCACTCATCTCAGACACTTTCTTTATTAGATTTACATGCTAGGGATTCTCCTTTATGCCAACAAGTATTATTTTTGTTGAGACTTGTTGAAGATTCATTCCAAATTCTTGATCTGGGTCCAGTCTTCCTGACTGTTATTGCTCCCTCAGGCAGAGTTTGTTGTGCCTGTTTAAACAGTTAGTAGATGCTGGAAACTGACCTTATAGAAATGGTGAACTGTAGTAAATTTAATATATAAAAAATTAATAGGACCTTATAACAAATAAAAACATTTAATTAACCATGGAATGGGTAGGTACAGTGTGAAGGATGTTCACCGTTTATTTTGGTTTATGGAGTTAAAGGTAGACCAGATAATGAAGTGAAAGGTTATTTTTCATCAAAGCAAATTGTGTCAAAATGCAAAAAGCCTTCAGTGGACCTGAATAGGATTTAAGTACTAAAGAGATCTGTCACTGAAAGGAAATGAAAATTGTTCGATGACACATTCATTTGCACAAAAATGTAGTACGTGCTATTCAGTCATAAATAGAGATGTTAAAGTGGTCACTTTGAATTAACGTGAATGTGGGAAAAGTAATTCAAACTAAGAAAGGTATATGTAACTTATAAAACACCATTTATAGCAAAGGACTTAGAAATGTTATAAAATACAATACAACTGAATATGAATATTCCAAGCAAATAAAACCCAAAGAATAAAAGGGTGCTTGTGGAGGATTTGGCAATAAATAATAAGGTATTTTCAGTTATACAAAGAATTAAATTTTGTCAGTGTTATAGGTTCAGGTT
>VXAU01002178.1:10490-40686 GCA_013399695.1 Formicarius rufipectus
AGGATAGGTTCTTTCAGCGGATTAACAAATGCTTTTTGAAAACAAAGTACATATTGCTCATACCATATCCACATAGTTCCTGATCCCTTTACATACCTAAAACTTATAAGCTGAGGATTTCTTCTATGGAAGCCAGTGTGAGACTTCCAAATCTAACTTATGTATTCATGTGCATATGATTCATGTTATTTTTATATCAGTTTCCATTTAACAGAGATAAGAAAATGACTAGACCTCTTTTGAAAGGTGGTGTCACACCAACAGCTTCTGTCTGTTATTCTGATACAAAAGGTGATTTAAGCAATAGCTTATGCCACATTCCATAGAAAATTAGTGGATGAATAGCAAATTATCCAGGCAATTTATTAGTTTCAATTTCACAAATTTATTCCAGAATCTTTTCTTTTAGCTATGTGATTTTTTGACTGCTTGTCAGATTTTGTTTCCAGTAAAAAGAAGATGTCTGGTCAGAGAACCTACATGTGTCTCTCTGTGACTGAACTCTTTTGTAAATAGAAATTGAGACAGGATAGATGAAAAAAAAAAAACAAACAACAAAACTGAACGAAACATGGGATTTTCACGTTTTTAAAACCTTGATAAATGCATATTCTTATGCTATTTCTTTCCAGATATGACTAATTCTTTTAGTCTGTGGCACTACAATATTTTTGCTATCAATTTCTTGTTCTTTGCTAGAACTATCACCTTTATTTCAAGACAGTCTCAAAAAAAAAACACACAAAAAACCCCAACAAACAAACAAACAAACAAACAAACAAACAAACAAACAAACAAACAAACAAAAAAGGAACAGGCATCCAAGCACATAAAACTAAAATATTGTTCTTTTTTAAAGAACCTTGATTTTGTCAAAATTTTTTAACATGGATCAAAAATTACCGGTTCATAAGGAAAATAGAAAATTATAATGGGAAGGAAGCTTTTTTCCAGTTTTTGCTATTGTAGTCAGTATTTGAGACAAAGTGAGAGATATGAAAAAGGCAAAGACAAAGACATGATGTTTAGTTTTTAAATCCAAAGTTTCTTTTTTTTTTTAGAAATGCATAATTAATTATGAAATTAATTATATTCACTTTCTGTTATCACACGGTTAGTAATGACTGTTAAAAGCTCAACAAATAGGCTTTTGGCTTTGTTAGTACAAGGAGATAACGTGAGATCTTTCACATAGATCATTTGATGCTCAGTGAAGCTCATTTGAGCTACTGAAGTTTTACCACTTATTTGGAAAAAGGAAAGGGTTATCTTCCTCATGGTTTTACATAACAAAGCATCTTTTAGGAAGGACAAGCAGTAAGGAGGAAAACAGGACTAATTTAAATGTTCTCAGTATTGCGTTATCCTCCACATGAAAGGTCTGCTGAAGTGTGCTGTCTCCTAAGATAAAAGCCAAAATTTGGGAGACAGTCCAAATCCAGGATGTCCATTAGAACACAAGCATGCCTGTTACTGACTGGACTGGGCATCTAAACTCTCTGTATTTCGGGATTTTTGTTTGACTGGTTTTTATTTAGTCAATTTCTAAGTTACATACAGGAAAGAAATCTGCTTTAATGCCAGAATTCTTATAAATGCTACTGTTTAACTATATTGCCTATTAAGTATTCTGGAAGCTTCTAATTTTTCTTAAAAATGCAGAAAAATAGTATCAAAAATAATTTCTTCCTTTGGAAGATATCTGTTCAACCAGTTTATTTATTAATCTTTCAATGTCTATGTTTGTACAATAATGTAACTGATAAAAAATTGCAGAATTACAAGACTGTCATATGAAAGTGTGTTAAGCTGGTAATGAATTCTGTGCCCAAGATTTTCCTGTGATAATTTTAGCCAAATTGAACTTAAAAATAAGTCTTCAGTAAAAAGGAATTGCCTGCATTGGAATTTTATTTCTTATTTTAGTGAAGTTTGAATTTATCTCTGAATTACTTGTGCAAGATTGTCTTTATTCATGAAAGAGTTTTTTTAAAAAATATTTGTGCTGAGTAAGGATTATAAAGGTCTTCATAAACATAATAGAGAAGATTAAAAGCCCAATTGGGCAATTATATAACCACACCTCATTTCCTGGTCACTTTTAAATGCACTTACTGGGAGAAATTCAGAATAACTTAAAGCAGAGGGCTAGCATGAAGAACAGGCAATCTCATCATTATAACATTTTTTTTTGTTAGTTACATACATATATATGTACATATGTGTCTATATGGTCAAACTATACCTTTTTGTAATTGTGGAAACGCCATATGGGAAATAGGCTTTGATGTTTTTACAGTAAACATTCACTTCTGCCCACCAGAGATTATCCCTCCCCTGGAATAGAGGGCTGTAAAACAGCTGAAGAGGATATTGAATAACCCAGTCCAGTCAAGCACATCCCATGACCCATAACATGAAAAAATGGATGTTATAGTAAAAAAAATTGTTTTGAAAACTATAGAATTCAATAGTACTGTTCTGTAATTCAGAAAAGACTACATTGAATGCTGAAAGTCCCACAAGGCTTCTAAACTTTTGAATTAAGAATTAATCTCTAGAAAGCCTTATTTCAAATTAGAGCATGTGTGTTGTTATTTTAAAGCACAAAAAGAATGAGATATATACATATTGAAAAATATTGATTTTTTTTCTTGTGCAGTAGAGTACTTGATATCAACATGTTTTACTGAATATATCAAAGTACTTAAAATATTTGTATGATTATGCATATAATATTTATGACATTTTAATAATACTTATGTAAATTAATTAAAATAATTGGAAATAACTTGCCAATTGTTATGAATATCAGAATGAAATTATTTTACAAATTTATGCCAGCCAAGAAATGCTATTAAAAGTGCCATCTTGACTTCAATCTGACAAATATTATGTTACCTCTATAGTTCTAATTTTTTAGTTTTTTGTTTGTTTTTTTTTTTTTAATTATTATTTATACTATATTAACTGTTGAAATCTACTGCAAATTTTAAGAAAACAAAGGGTGAATGGATATTTGCAGGTGTACACAGGAAAACAGTGCTCTGTGTGAAACGATGATGTAGTGTTGTAGATCTCAGGTTTCAAGGATATATTTATTCCCAACAATTTCTCAGCTTACTCGCTGTTTCTTAGTGTAAAAGCCTGTGAATTGGTAATAGTGACTTGAACAATACTGTCAATAAGTCTGCATTGCACTGCTCTGCAGGGTGTAAGTAAACACACTTTGAATTGCTGAAGTGGATTTAATTGGATTTTGTTTCTTCAAGATGTTTTAAAAAAGAACAATAATTTTTCTAATTGTCTGTAGTCTGTAGATGTTCTTGTGTTTTGGACAGGCTCAGAAATATCTGCAGAACAGTAGTGTTAAAAAGGGAACAAATAATTGATAGTTTTTTGTTTGTTTGTTTGTTTTGTTTGTTTGGTTGGTTGGTTTTTTATAGCTACAGAATGCTCTGTAAACAAAACCAAAATAAGGATTCACCAGAAAGATCTCATGAATATACAGGTTGGTGTCCTCATTTTAAAAAGGACTGTTAAAAGCTGTTAGAAGTTACCAGTCATTTTCAGTGTTGTGAATAAGTAAAGTATAATGTATGTGTGAGTTTGAGGACCAAAAGCAGTGTTGGTGCTCCTTACTCTGCTGCATAGGGAAATGAGGGCAAAAGATGTTTCCCTCCCATGTGTCTCTCCACTATGTTCACAAAGGAGCCCATAGATGGCTCTTGGCCATGACTAAACACACACCTGTAGATGTGTGACGTAGATGCTGTAGATGTAGATGTAGTTGTAGATGTAGTAGCTGTAGATGCCTAGTTGAGGCATAAAAGTGAGAAATATGAGAACTTCCCATAATGGTAGTAGAAAAAAAGTATTTCCAGATAATCTAGCACATTTTAAGTCCATTACATGCAACTAACTCAGTATGATAAGTTAAACCTTTCCTCATTAGCACCTTCAGCTTTGTGACTCCTTCAAAGCAAGGCAAGTGAAAAGTAGGGGAACATACCGCAAATGGTACAGAATCAGCCTTCATTTATGGAGGTCAGGGAGGACTGAAAAGTTGCTCCCAGCAGACACTTCCTAGGCTGTTCCCTCTAAGCAATTGCTCTAAGGTCAGTCATAAAATGTGGAGTTCTGCATCAAGGAAGCTTACTTGCACACTTTCATGAGTCCAGGATTAATCTAGAAAATTAGATTTTCTGTGGTAATATCTTATAGGCTTCTCTTGTGATCTTTCCTTTGTTCTACCTTAAGATGAAGCTGTGACATGAACATTAAAGGAATGTGCAAGCAGAATTCAATATCAGGCAGATTAAAAGATGTTTGGAAACAGGTTTATTTTTGTTATGGACAAAAATCCAAATAACTATAGATTTTTACATTCTATTTTAAGCACATAAATCTGCTGACCTTTAACAGAACTGTTACTGTAACTGTTGGGTTTTCAAATACCCTTTTGAAAAATGTGTGAGGTTTTAGAAATTTGAGAACAATCATGTAATATTTTTTATTTATTACTCTGAAGAAATTTGGTACATCAGCCACATTTAACTGTGTGTCCTCATACACGAGCATATGTGAAGTGTTCCAAGAAGTGACATGCTAAAAAGGCACTCTTTGGATATGTACTGAAGTGTTGCAATGGTTCTATCTTAGGTAAATACGGACTGGCAAAAAAACAAAACCAACCCCAAAACAAAACCAACCCCAAAACAAACAAAAAACCAAAACAAACAAACCAGACCAACCAAACCAAAACAAAAAAACCACCAACCAACAAAAAAACAAAGAGCAGATCTGTGGAAATGTAAATGTTACCGAGTTAATAAATCTAAATAAAGTAAACCTAAACTGCCACATATTGGAAATCCTTGAACAAGGACTATCCATTAATGTCTTAAAATTTCCTATTCATGGATTGAGGTAAATGAACTTTCCCTTCTCTTTTGCTGTTTTGTTTGCCTTAAGGATTGTTGATTGATCTATCAATCCACAAGTATTGCAGATACCTCCTTAGAATGAAATCTGTAAGTGAGCTTGTTATCCTTCAGCATTAAGTGAGAATTGCACAGTGTTGTATTTAGCCAGCTAAATGTCAACATGATTCAGCAGTCAGGCATTGATCTATCTAAGTCTCTTCAAACATTTCTACTAAGAGACTTTAAAAATAGCATCACTAATATTTCCTTCAACAGAATAAAATACTTAAACTTTTTTTGCTATTCTTTTATTTCATGTGGCTTTTTTAAAGCAAGGGAATCCGCTTTGCCATTCTGATGCAGAGATTATACTTTAGAAATACTCATTTATGTATCACTCCCATGAAGTGATGCAGGGGAAATCATAATATTGTCATGTGCTTGTTGAATGAGACAGCTGATGGTTTGTTTGCCACCTTCTACTAACTATGTATGAATAATTGTTGACGATGACAGTTGTGGTACTCCCACTTAGCAGCTTTGGTAGGACCCTCTCAGCTTCAGCAAAATGTCTTAAACATTTGTGAGATGTGAGCAGTTAAGAGATTATTTATCCATTGACTACAGTACTTATAGACTCAGTAGTTTCCTTAGTTGATAAAATGGGGAATTCCCTTTTTTTTTAAGCTTTATGTAAATCCAGATCTCAGAGCTTCTGTTTCAGGATTTATGATTCCTATTGCATACCTGAATGCATGTACTGATCCACTTCAATACTGTTGGGTTTCATTAATTAAGAGTGAGTTATAGCAATATAACTATTAAACTGAAAAAAAATATAAAAAAACTTTTTTGTTTTGTTTTGTTTTGTTTCTGGTTTTATGAGTTTAATGGTCAAAACAGTATCTGCTTCAGTTCCTTCTTTATTTAATTTTAAATCCTTCTGCTGGCTTTTCAGGAGCAGACTTTAAATGGGGATTCATTTGACTTCAGTTCCTGTAGTGTTGACATTTTAATGTGGTCAAGCAATTGAAGCACATGCTGTTAAAAGAAAAACTCAATAAAGCATCCAGAAAGCTAGTTGTCTTATTGCTAAAGTAAATGCCTGTAAATGTCCAGATAAATACCTCTGCAGGGTCCAATAACAGCTTGATTCAGTTCCTCATGCATAGATATCTATTGTGATTTGACATGCCCTAAGACGTCTGAGGTACATTCCATGGGGTTGGCAGATACTACACTGGATCTAGAGGAGACCATTTGAACACCAGACAAGATATGTGAGAGCATATTAAATTGCAGCTGGGCAGCTGAACTGATAGAGAATGAAGAATGCCAGAAGGTGACACCTTTGTGTTCAAGGCTTAAAGAGTTTTGTCAGTAAGAACTAATTTTAAATGTACAGATATATCTTGTGTTTACTTGTCAGACAGGAACTGTACTGTAACTTTGTTTTGACCATGTATTTCTCTTTTTGGGAAAAAAAACACAGTTATGGGCCATGTTATGTTATGATTTATGTGCACATCGCAAAACTATAGTAATGAAAATCCAAACTAATTACCAGAATTAGGTACAATGCTTCAACAGAGAAAGAGTAGTTGTTAATGGTGAGAAGAAAAATAAAAGTCCTGAAAATGTTTAAGATTCAAATATCACATCTATTTAATTTCTTATGTTCTTGCCCATATTCTGAAATATAGAGGAGAGAAATTAATTAATTTTTGCTAAATTTCTTTACATGTTCTGAGTTCTTCATCTTAAACTGGTCACTACAACCTGACTGAAATTATTCGTGCCATGTATTCACTTAAGATGGATTGAGACTGCAAATCTAAGAAATAATTTTCATAGGATCCTTTCATTTTCAAGAGACACTGTACTGCAAAGGTTTATTTAATGGAATATCCATTTAATATGTTGCTTGAAAGGAATATAGTCTCTTCAGGAGTTTGAAAGCAGTGAAGCAGTGATGGATTTTTAACAATTAAGAAGGGACTATTACATTGGCTATATAGACATATATATAGACATATAGAATACATACACAGAATTTCACTGAGGTACCTTTAAATTCAATAAATAAACACTGATCTTATAAGAGTGGGATCAAGAGATAAAACCTTTTCTCCTATAACAAATATTTGAAGCATAAATCATGTCTAACCAATCTCTTTGTTAGATTGACTTTCCCAATGAATTAAATCCTAGGAAAGATTTTGGTACTTATGCATGCTGATAAATGAACTAATGATATATTATGGAGGTATAATCAGCCTCTGGTAAATGCTAAACTACTTAAAAATCAATCATAGAATAGTTATTAAAAGCTTGTTGTAAGCTGAAAGGACATTTATTGCAGTCATGTCCTCAAGCCTAGACCTTTATGTTGCCAGTATAGTAAAATTTAAAAAAAAAAAAAAAAAGTGCATACAAACTGAAGGTGGAAGTCAAAAGTGATTTCAAAAATGGTTTGAAACACAAGTATGAGCTCCCATTGATTTTGAACCATTTGGAAGGAAAAAGAAAAAAAAAATGAAACCTTCACGTTGAAACACGAGACTCAGACACAAAAGCAAATTTCCCATGAGTACGGTTCTAATAATCACAGATGTATATATCCCACAGCAAACGCAAGGTAATTTGAATTAACTTATTTTTCTTGTGACAAAGGATAAGCTGTTTCAAATTTCTAATGTCTGTGGCTAAGAATAGAATTTTTGGTCAGTGGATATGTATTGTCTTTTGGGAACCTGTTTAGCTAGAGATGCAAACATTGAAAAAGCTTATGAAAGATATCTCATAATATGTTATTTCACTGAAAAGTTTTGAGTTTTGAAAATTAGGCAGACATCTTTCAGTAATTGTCTAAGTGTACTTAATTCTTACTAGGCAGATAGATTAATAATTTTTTTAGATTTGAATCTGTTTCTATATTTTCACCTTTACACCATTTTTGGTAACTAGTGTCCCAATAACTAAGGGACAGGCTGAATGGAGGTGGCAGAATGAATTAGAACAGCTGTTTTTCAGTCATCAGTAAAATGGCAAATAATGGTTCTAGTTGCCTTATCTGACTCAAGATTCTTTTCAACTGTATTATAATTTATATATTACGTATTCATGTCTTTCAACACTAATAGGAAGGAATATTCAAATGATCCCTTTTAAGCATATACTTTTTCCATTGGAAATTAGGTTTAGATAGAATTGTAGCCAGACTGCCTAGACCTTTATGTTGCCAGTGTGGGGATTTGAGGAAATAAGAAACAGGAAGAAAAAAATCTAATATATATTCATAAAATCTTTTAGGAGGAAAAGCAAATGGAAGAATTATTCACAGTTTATCTCCTCTTCTGCTGTATCAGACATATTTTCATATTTTCACAAGAATCAGCAGGATTCCTGCCATAACCGTACTTAATGTACCAGTACCTCAATGTCCGTGTTTTTTTGTTATTTTGGCCACTGGTAAGCAGGCTATTGCAACTAATGCTTATCTGTGTCCAAATCTATCAGAAGGAAAAGGTGGTCCATACAGCTTTACTCAATCAGCAATGAACTTCACATAAGCTTGAATTCTTTTTTCTGAAAAAGTCAAGGGCAGAGGAGCAACCCTATTATCTTCGCTGTTGCTGTTGCTAGATCTACGCTGAATGATGGTCACAAGTTAAGAATGCAGGTATCGACCAGAAATTCAGTTTCATGTAGCATAAATGTAGTTTTCTTTTAAAACAGGTTATAATTTTATAACTAGATCATATTAACAAATGTAGATAGTAGTAAGTAATTTATGCTACTGCTTGTCCTCATCAAATTCATTACTTGCAGAGTCTCTCATCCCTCTCCCTAACCAGCAATATGAAAAATTCTCCCAAAAGGCCTTTCTCATGTCTACTCCCTTTTGAACCCCCACCACTGAAATTTTCCCACATAAAAGCAGTAACAGTAAACTTACTGGACATGATGAAAACAAGTTCTGGAGAACAAGCTCCATCTTTCAGTTGCCACTTCCTCCAAAGTAGTAATTTCTCATTTTCAAGGCAAAACGTAAGTCTATGAAGTTCCTTGTGAAATAGCAATAGAGAACAGGGGAGAAGAGAATGGGAAATAAAATAAAAAAAATAATAAAAAAAAAATCTTTATTGAACATTTTTATAGAACTTCATTTTAACTTAAACAGCAACTAGCCAATGGGTTTTCTTAAAATTTTCACTTAACTTGAAGAAGGGTCTTCATGAAAGGTCTTACTGTGAAGGTGTATCTCATATTTTTGGGAGAAGAGCGATCAGGTACTGCTACCTGTGAGAAGCTGAGCATTCAGCAGAGGGTGATCACATCATGGACAGTTGATGGGGTATAGTCCCACAGTATCTGAACATAGCAGACAGAGCCTGGGGCTGGTAACTGGGACTGTTGATACCCCAACATGGCAAGCAACAAGCCAGAGCCCGTGTGCTTCCAGGGGATCAAGAGTTTAAGGAGACAAGGCTACAATATTGAGAGTAGTGGAGTTTTAATTTTAAACCAATTTAATTTACTCTTTTCCTGTTTTAAAATGTGAATTATATTCCTGCATGCCTGCAAAATCACCCATAACTCAGGAAACAAATCAAGCCTACATAACCACCAATTGATGCAGACATTAGAAGGAAGAGTGTTGCCTTCCAGTTTCAGTTTCCCTGTTGAAATGGTTTTGAGGTTCTTGTCTGTCTTTCAGTGTCTGTATATTTAGATACATTGGAAAACTGCAGTCAGGACTGCAGGCATATATACACACATTTTCTTATGCTACCTTATTTTTAAGTCGAAAGCATCACCTTGATAAACAAGTGATTTCTGGCTTTCCAGGTTTCAGAACTGATATTTAACTTGTCTTGTAAATTCTGAATCATTTCTGAGCAAGCATAATATATAGGAGTATTATTCTCTTGAGTCATATGTGTGTTTCTGCTAAAGTAAATTGAATTCTTGTCTGTGTTTGTCCAGATTACTATGGAGAATTCTGTGCTAGGTTTCTGCATCATGTCCTTCTGCATCACGTAATGCATTCATATACATCTTCATGTGTGCTGGGTCTGTTGCTTCCTTTTTTACTCTCAAGCCTGTTGGTAAATATGTATTTAAAGACAGTCTGCTGTACCTTTGACTTAGTAAAGTGTTTCTTCCAGGGATATTAGTAACAGTTTGGGCTCTTGAACAGGTTCAAGGAGGCATGACCAAAGAGGCTGGTCTGAATCAGTTTGGAAGCTCCTGAGAAGTGTGCACATTACATAAAGAAATTGTGGATTAATAAATGTTTGGAGATAATAGTGTTTTTTATTTATTCTTTTCATTGCATATTGTGGTGACATTTCAGGTCTTTTGGTTTTGTGTCTCTGATGCCAAAAAATTTTATGTATATTGAAGGAAATAGTATCTCTAATCCAATAAAATGTATTAACTGAGAGAAGAAACACTGTTAAAAACGCACAGTCTTTTTTTATAGGAAGCCAGGAATTTCTTATGTAGACTCACTTACATAACATAATTATACTGACTGGTGGTGGTTTATTAATATTATCCAGTTCTAAGGTTTGTTAATATTATCCAGTTCTGCCTTGTCTCCAGAGAAACAACAGAATGTGGACAGGAAAGGAAACAAAAATAGAGAGGACAATTTATATTTACCTCTGATTCTCATTATACATTTAATGGGAGATCATAATTCTTATGAAAAGCATGAGTTCCAAGCCACTTTAAGGGTTTTACTTTGGTGATTCTAGAAATATATTTAGCTAGGCTTATTTATTCTTACTTGAGTATAGTTAACTTCATGAAATACAAGATTTACATCATAAAAAAGGTGGTTCTTTAATTGTAACACTGTATTAATACACAACAGATTTAAGTTCAGGTTTTGACTTTACTTCCAACTTTCAGTGTAACTTTGTGGACAAGTCACTCAATCTCAAAGTTTACACATGGTCTGTAATGTAAAGTTATTCTCATTTTTCTTTTTATTATGCTTGAAGGGTGGTATTATTCTAATAGCAAGTGGTATTATGCTCTTCAAGAATATCTTTTATATACCAAATAGGATGAAAGATATAGTTCTGTACCTTTGTAAACTCCTACATTTGGTAAGCTTCACTATTACTTATAAGAGAGGCAAAAAAGGGGAAAAGGATAGCTGTTTAAGAAGCTGGGCGATCTGAGAGATCCTTCTTTTCATATCAGAGGATTTCCTTGGGATACAGCTATAAATACTCCTGTGTAGACAGTTAGGCTTTCTCGTTTCTTCTCCAGCTGATCTATTAGAACTGGTTTTAAAGAGAGGGAGAACTTGAATCCATAGGATCATAGAAGCATGGAATCATAGAATGGTTTGGATTGGAAAGGACGTTTAAGGCCATCTAGTTCAAACCTCCCCGTCATGGGCAGGGTCTCCTTTCACATCAGGTTGCTCAGAGTCCTATACAACCTGGCCTTGAACACTTCCAGGAATGGGGAATCCACAACTTCTCTGGACAAAATGGTAGCATTGTGATTTCTGTGGAGCACCAGTGAAAATGTTAATTATTNTAAGGCCATCTAGTTCAAACCTCCCCGTCATGGGCAGGGTCTCCTTTCACATCAGGTTGCTCAGAGTCCTATACAACCTGGCCTTGAACACTTCCAGGAATGGGGAATCCACAACTTCTCTGGACAAAATGGTAGCATTGTGATTTCTGTGGAGCACCAGTGAAAATGTTAATTATTCTGATAAAAGTCTCAACACAGAATATTGGATAATTGTGTGGCCAAAATCATTTTCTTACCATAAAGTTGCCAATTTAAACTACATTTGGTAATCTTTTACATATTTGATTTTTCCCATTACTCTTTTTAACATATAAACAAATCATCAAGGTAAAATTTTCAAATATGACAGAATAAAAGTCTAGTACAAGTCAAAATTAAGTCTGCAATTAAACATAACTGAAGGATACACTGTCATAATTTTTAGCTCCTGTACATTGGCTTGCTTTTTGGCTATGTATTTTATGAATTTTTCTAGTTAATGTTTGCCCCAAACAAAAGCAAGCAAGAAAAGATAAAAGCTAATGACACATAAACTACTTCCTTGCTCATATTGGAGAACTAGGATGGAGCAATATGAGACCCAAAAGTACTTGAAAGGATATTGGCAGTGGGGCAGATTCATGAGAAATAATCTCCTTGGATTGAGAGAAATGCTTGCAAGTGTTTACTGCTTGTAACTCTTTTTTGTATAGATTATGGTTTGTTTTGTTAAAGGATTTTCTTTGTTAAATAAATAAAAGGTTGGTTTTGGTTTACTATTTTGCTTTACAAAAGTAATTTTTAATTGAAAAAGAAACATTTCAGTCAATGGGGAAACATGATCAAACATCACTGCCTCCAAAGATCACTGTTTAGCTCAATCTGGGCATAGAGGTGTGAAGTCAAACATTCATAGAGATCATGAAGGGAGGAGATGCAGCTCTGCTAAACCATGTCACTCAAAATTTATGCCAAAGCACAATTGTGTATTTAGAGGATCCACTTACATACTAAACCAGAACTTTGCATTATCTGAATTCTGCCAAGGAATCTTTAGATTTTGAGAGGGCTAATTCTAAATAGTAGGCAAGCAATGTGAGGTAGTTTATAAAAAATTAAAAGGGAAAAATAGTGAGATAATTCATCTGTACTGGAAAGTGAATACTAAAGACATATCTGCATAAGGGCAGATAGCACTGAAGAAAAATAATTGGGAAAAAGAGTGATTATGGTTGAAAGGATTAAAATGTATTTTAATATGTGCCGTTATTAAACAATAAATGTATCTTTGCAACATCTGTAAAAGGAGTTGGATTAATTGTTTCTGTCAAAGATGTGTTTGCTATTGACAGGATGGCACAGAACATCTTAAAGAGCTTTCAGAGATTAATTATGAATATAAGCTTGACTCCTTTAGAATATACATCTTATCAATATACACCCCTGTCAACATTAAGCTTAGCATTGTATACATTAAAGTATCAAGCTACTTCATATGCCACCAGCAGCAGAGGGCTAAGTCTTCATTTCTATAAAACTTAAAAGTAGTATGGAGAGTCTGAGGAAGGCAAACAGGTTCAGGTCATTGGTCTTAAAATAAAGCGTCCCAAAATGAAATGTTATTGTAATGAATTTTTTTTTTTTCCCCTGTCAACATTAAGCTTAGCATTGTATACATTAAAGTATCAAGACAAACTATAAAGGCAGACTTGTGAGTACTGTAGTAAGAATCTTTCAACAGGGTAACAGGAATATGTTCAGACAATGGGAGACCTGGGTTCTGTACCTGTAACTGTCCAGTCCAGGATTAAGCTATTGAAATTTGGTTCACATTAGATTATTTACATAGCCACAGCATTTTGCTAAACTACAAACATGATCTGGTTAATTTTGGCATTTATTGCTTCATTTTTTCTTGGCTCGGTAGTAGATACTTCATATGCCAATAATAATTTCTCTATTACTGAAATGCAGTTAATAATGGCAACATTCCATTAACACAATGGTGGTGAATGTCCAGAATATATCTAGATAATATTTGAGTTTAATGGAAATACTAGATTGGTAAGTGTGAATTAGTATGAAGGGATCATATAAAGTCATGATGTGCTACCTCTTTGTACCTGTCTGTGCTACCATGTGTTGACCTCTTTAAAGGATTTTAATTTCAAGTGTAAGAAAACTAAAGCAGTCAGTTGCTTGTGTATTTGTGCCCTTCCTAAATGTATCACATATGAAAGTGCATTTTAAGAATTATTTTTTTTTCATTTTTCAATATTAGGTGAACAAAAATCTCTGTTTTAGAATAGCTTGACATAAAATCCAATCTAGGCAATGCTACCTTGAGTTCATTAACTGAACTTGGCTGAACTGATGTACAGTGCATTACTGGTGTCTTCTGAGAACTGATGTCTTAACTGTACAGTCCTTGAGATTCCTAATAACATCTTGAACTGTATCAGGAATTCAATAGCAGATGATGCAGTTCACAAGCATCCTGGGAAGCTTTTTTCTTTACTTTCAAGGCATTGTTAAGAATAACTAATTCCAGCTATCCAGTCTAGGGGTCAAAAAACCATGCTCTGATCTGACAGCTATGGTTGTAATTATTGTAGAAAAATGCATGTGAAATAGATGAACTTCAAAGTGTTCAAAGCTTTACAGATTATCACTGACCTTACTGAATTGCTCCTGCATGTGTAAATCAGAAATACTGCTAGCACTATTATTTCATTCTTTCTTTTTAATTGCACTGATCTTTTTTTGTGTTAAATTAAAAATTAACGTAATAATGTGCAATGCCAATGGCAATTAGAAAACAAAAAGTGATAGGCAAAAACTCTTGATAAGTGAATTGTATATATTTCTCTGTGTGTATGTATGATAGTTCATATATACACACATGCAAATGCATATGTAAATATAAAACCTCACAAATACAAAATATATATATATTACTCACAAAAATAAATAAACATTAAAAAAAAATCTTGATAGATTAGAGTCAAAGGAAAATCCAGAAGAGAAAATGTTCAGGCACACCAGATGCACCAAGGTGTGCTCTCTCTCCATTCAGTAGTTTTTCTCAAGTGTGGAAAATGAAAGATAAAAGGCTACGTTTCTACTTTTCTTTTAAGAAAATGCAGCCTGCAGTTTTAATGTCTCAAGACACCTCTGTAAGAACGATGTTAATGCTATATTTGTAAATCTTTTCCTCTACTGCATGTGGAACCTCATATGGTGCTCTTATGAGGAAATCTGGCTTAGCCTGAGGATTGCTACCTTTTTCCCTGAGGGAAACTTTGTTGTTACTAGCACTGTGCTCTAACCAACTGAGCTAATCTCAGTTTCAGGGGCACTAGTTAATTTTCTTCCTAGTACCCAGTACAGTGTTGCGTTTTGGGTTCAGTATGAGAATAATGTTAAAAACACACTTATGTTTCTGTTGTTGCAGAGCAGTGTTTTCACAAAGTTAAGTACTTTCAGTTTCCCATGTTCTGCAGGGGCACAAGAAACTCATAGGGAATAAAATTGGAGCAGCTGATCTGAATTGGCCAAAGGGATGTTCCATACCACAGAATGTCGATGCCCAGTATATAAACTAGGAGGAGTTGGATGGGAGTGGCCAGTCACTGCCTGGAGGTGGGATGGGCATCTGTCAGCAGGTGGTGAGCAACAATTGTATATTATTTCTTTCTCTTGGACTTTATTCCTCTTTCTCTTTTCTTTTAATGGCTGCATTATTACTACTGATAATAATAATTTAATTGCAATTATTAATTTTCTTGTCTCAACCAACATGTTTTACCTTTTTCTGGTTCTCATCCCCATCCCACTGGGGTGGGGAGTGAGTGAGGTCAAGGTCACATGGCTTTTTTATTAGCATTGATTGAACTTTGTATTCCCTTACTCTCTTATTGCACTTCTAAGAAACATTACATATTTTCACACTTCTATAATAAAAAAACTTCACTATGTTTTTCTGGTTTAGTCTGTTATACTGTTATTTATTTTTCTAATAATTAGTACTTTCATCAGCAATACTAAAAATAAACTTTCTAATATTTTGTTGACTTTTCAGAAAATATCTTAAGTATAGTAGTGTATCAGTTTGAACACTTTTTAATAAAAACTCAGTGTGTATTGAAAAATTTTCACCAGAATTCTGGATTTATCTGGTTACTAAGACCACATTACAAGAGAATCAAAACATTTTTCCAAATTTGTAAGCAGAAATCTCGTCTTCCAAAAAGTTTTGAATGTGACTACAATCGTCTTATATTTGGTCATCTGCCTCTTGTTAGCAAATAACCTTTTGCTGATTTTGATTATTGTCAGGATTTTGTTGTTCTAAAAGGTACATTTTTCATTAAAATATTTTTACAGTTTTGGATTTTTCCTAATAATACTTTTTTGCTTACAATTTGGTGATTCATAGAATCATAGAATGGCTGGAGTTGGAAAGGATGTCTGAAAATCATCTAGTTCAGCCCCCTGCTAAAGCAGGCTCACCTAGAGCAAATTGACAATCAGACAGGTTTTGAATATCTCTCTGGGCAAGCTGCTCCAATGTTCTGTCACCATCTCAGTAAAGAAGTTTTTCCTCATGTTCATAGGGAGTCTCCTGTACTCTCATTTGTGCCTGTTGCCCTTGTCACTGGGCACTGCTGAGAACTGTCTGGTCCCATCCTCTTGACACCTGCCCTTAAAATATTTGCATGCATTTGTAAGATCTCCTCTCAGTCATCTCTCAACAGGCCCAGCTCTCAGCCTCTTTCTCATAAGAGAGATTATTCAGTCCCCTAATCATCTTCATAGCCTTCTGCTGGACCCTCCCTAGTAGTTGTTGTCTTTCTTGAGCTGAGGAGCCCAGAACTGGACACACCACCCAGATGAGACCTCACCGAGGCAGAGTAGGTGGCAGGATCATCTCCCTCGATCTGCTGGCAATGCTCTTCCCAGTGCAGCCCAGGGTACCACTGAACTTCTTGGCCATAAGGGCAAGTTTCATAGTTAAAGTGATGAATTAGTATACTAGTCTCTGTGCAATATCCCACATGAATCTTATAGTTAAAAATGTATATTTTGTACTTCCTTCAAATAAAAATATGCCCACCTACTTTCTATATTTGCATTCTGTGTGGTAGGAAGTATTTTCTTTCATTCTAAAGTTTAGACTTTCCATTAGAACCAAAGTGTTTTCAGATATTGCAGTTATATCCTAAATGTAACAACACAGCATTAGTTACAATTATTTAATTGAAAACGTTTAAGTATCAAGGTAGATTTGATGTGCAATTTATAACATAAAAACATGATATAGTCACTGTGGCGGTTTTCATCTGATGTCCACCCAAACCTCCAGGCCCCTCTCTCTGGGCGAACCCATTCCAGGGAGCCTGGTCCTTCACAAAAAAGGTCAAATATTTGAGTTGCTCAAATATTTGAGTTTATTGTTTAGTTGAAAATCTGCATTTCAGAAACAATGCAGAAGTTTGCCACAGAAATAAGAGTTCTGTCATGTATAAGGGTGAGTTCTTGCTAAGTAATGTATGAACTGATTTCCTGAATATTTTTATAATCTGAGATGCTTGTGAAATTACATGCTAAGTTGATTTTTTAATTTTCTATTATAAATCATCAGAAAAGGTACTTTCAGGACAAAAAATGACAAATTAAAAACTCCAAACAAATACCCTTTTAGTCTCTTTTATTGTAAACAAAATGATACTGTGCATTAAATTTTTATGTACTTGTGTATAGCATACACATATATATTAATAATTTTGCATTAAATTAAACATAATGATAAAATCATCCCTAATTACTTAAGAAAGGTGAACATACTATTCTAGAAGCAATGAAAGTGATAATGAGTGTCATTTTAAGAAAATGAAATTACTTACAGAGGCAACATATAATGGCAAGTATAGCAATTGAAAGTTCCACTTTTTCAGTGTTTTGGTATTCTGATGATGTTTTAGGGATGATATTCTTCCAGACATTCACAAGTAGAATAAACTTGACTAAGACAAATTTTTGTTGTTCTGTGATTTGTTTGGTTTTTTTGTTCCCCCACCCGCCCCCAGCATAGCATGTACCTTTGAAATAACCTCAGCTGATGCCTAGTCAGTGGTAGTGTTTTAAATAGGGAAGGTGTGTCCAGAAAGAATGACTAGTATTTTACAATCTGTTGCAATTATATGCTATGACTGAGAGATTTCATATCATAAACTAAAAAAGAATCACTCTTTGACAGTGAGGAAAAAAAAGATTATGTCAAACACAGTGGAAAAGATTCAATGAAATATGAATCTTGGAAATCTGTGCCTGTCAATAGCATGATACATACTTGAGAGATGCCAAATACACCTGCTGAAAAACCCAAAAATTACCATGCATGCACATACCAACATTTAAAATTGAATACTCATCATAGCAAAGCTTGGCAGAAACCAAAATCATTAGCAGGTGTAGTTCATTAATAACAGTCAGTGTCTTACATAATTGTACTTAATTTCATGACATATAGTATGCAGGGATTGCAATTATCCAACAAACATTTATTGATAACTTCTTTAATATGGTCACACACAGTCTACAGAGAACACACAGGTTTTTACCCTGTTTACTAGTAACTCTTGTTTAAGTTTCTGGGTACTAAAATGTAGTGATAATTAATACTAACATTGTCAAAATTATTTGGAAATAGAGACATTGTACTCCGCTATAACATAAATCAGAAAGTATAGATGTGCTACTTTAATCTCTCATTGATTAGAAGTTAAAGGTCTTCATCTACTAAAAAAAAAAAAATAATTAAAAAATAGGTCTCGTTTGGAATTTACTGATGTGGGATAAAGTTTCTTGAATTTTCATTGGAAGTTCCAGTGTTTAATTCATAAGCCATGAAAGAAATGTGTAATCAAGTAACTATCATTAACATTGCTTTTTGTTGGAAGAAAATATTGCATGGTGTAAAGCAGTAGTCAATTTATCTTCCCTTTAGAATCAGATTGACAGAAACCTTTGTGTTTATTTTGCAGCACTCCTAATGAAAACTGTGGCTTGCTTACAGGGGTTGATTTATGTGCTGAGTTTGTGTATGCAAGTTGCTCAGGTGTAGGAAGAAAGCTGACAGAAAGTTCTCATAGCCTAGAGACATCTCTGACCAAGACACTCAGCTATCGCATTGTCTAATCATCACATTTTGCCCTTAAACATGTAGGATAGTTTGATGTATTCCACTTATAACATCTTTTTATATAAGTTGGATTTTTTAAGTGACAACTAAATGAAATTAATTCCACAATTAGCTCTTTGTAACTCTGCATTGTGTAAACTACCCATCTCAACAGCAATTTCAATAGTGAAAAATTGTTCCATCTATATAATTCTTAGAGGTAGGCTAGTAATTATGGCATCAATGCCTTGTCTTTTGTCTTACACCTGCCAAAGATATGGAAACATTCAGTCATGACTGGGAATGGCTTTTGAGTGAAATAATCTCAATCAAATAAATGTATACGACAGTGGATAATGCTTGCAATAGCTAATGAATATTAGCTGTTGAATTGAATAAGTAATAAATGTACCATGGCAACGCGCAGGACTAGAAAAGCATCTATACAAGTCATAGAGCTGTTTAGACTGTTTCAGATGAGAGCAGTTACCTATAGTTGGGGTTGCATCTTTTAATTTTTTTTTTTCACCTTTTTTTTTTCTTTTAGTTTTATGGTATTTTTTTAAGTAATGGCAGGATTACCTGTTAATTTACTTCTTCCCTCCCCCTCAAACTTCTGCTATGGAGGAGCACTCTGGTAGCAAAAATGGTAACACACAGCAACAAACCCTGAGGAGATAAACTCACCATGTCACTTTTACTGACAGGAGGTTGCCCTAGAGCTATTACAGTTTAAGGTCAGAAGTGAACAGTTCCAACGGCCTTACAGATTAAAAGATTTCTCAGAGATATGCTATGTTAACACACTCATTTGGGCTCTATATGAAACATGGTCAGGCCAGGCATGAAATATCACTGGATTTGTTTGAATTCACATTTACAATGTGAATTCATTGTAATAAATTCAATTTTACAGTACTACTATGTCTGTAACTCTTTTGGTATTAAAATGATTGAAGAAAAAATCTTACTTGAGCCTCTATATTGCTGTTCTATAGATTACTATGCTTGATTTCTTGATAAAGCAAGTTTTATGTAGTTCTATGTATCTTACCTATGTGGAGCAACAGTTTTCCACTTTTTGAATATGCAATTTGTTTTAATTTGTTAATTTAGTTTGACAGTTTTAAAGATGTACTAGATGTACTAGGAAACACATTTTTTTTATTCTTCTTATGCAAATATATGCATAACTTCTATTTAAACTGATGTAAAAAAATTCTAAATATAAAGGTAAAAGATTGTAGTACCTACTTGATTACTTTCCTCATGATTTTTGGTTATTTAAGCTCAGAAGGATGTTGACAGTAGCTTGCTCAAGTCTGAGACATAGAAGACTGCTCTTTGCTGTAGGCAGGATTTTCTATACCTATGGATTCATGTGAAGTAACAGCATGAGATATATTCTTAGAACTTTATTTGTCTAAGTACGATTGCTTTCATCTAAACGGGCTTTAAAATGCCATTTACAATTGAATTTGGGTAATATCTACATTCTTTTGAGTAAAAAAAAAAAAAATTGTATTTAATGTGATTTATTTATTTATTTTAAGGCACTCAGATATTTTCTATTGCATTTGCATTTCATCCAAAGAATGACAAAGAAATCAAAGAAAATCTTTCTTACTTTTTAATCTGTGGTGCAGATGTAAACAGTATTACAGATATTTTTAAAGTAAGTTGATTAAAAGTACATTTCTAGTCTGTATTTTTATATTAGTCTTCCTATTTCTATTGCATATTGGATTGATTAAGAAAGCCTAATAAGTTATAATATTCAAATGCAATGCTATATTTGATATTATTATATTGGAATATGATTCATATATTTTGTATCTGGTCCTGCCCCAGCTCGTGTTGCAGGCGTGGCTGCAGTGCCACGTTTGGGTCATTCAGTGGCAGAGAGGAAAAGGCGAGGCCTTCCCCTGGTGCTCTGACCCACGTGGGCTCCCAGGATTGCTCAACAACCTGACATTATTGCTTTTCTGCTTTTCTGTTTTTTTCTTTAATGTTAATCTGAAATGGGTGGCGGATGTTGGCCGAATGGTGTAAGTTGCTGCCTCTGGAGCAGGCTCCTCCTCTGAGGACGCCGGTTTGAATCCCAAGGAACTCGCTGTCACCATCCGAGCGTGCTCGGCTGTGGCAAGATGAACCTCAGGAGTAAAGGGGGTGGGGCCAGTTCCGCGCACACTGTGCCTCACCTAAAAAATCCATTGCGCAGGCTTATCCCAAGATCTTCATTCGTGAAGTCTAGCCAACAACGACAACATTTTGTATCTGGTATTGTGATGAAGATAACATTCATGGCTGAAAATTGTATAAGATATTATTGCAAATTTTCAGATATTTTTCTTTTAATAAGTTGCATAAGAGAAGTAAGTGAAGATATATTCTACAATCAGTGGTGATTTTTAGGTATCTTTTCAGAGAGACTGGATCTAATAAATATCATATTATTTATGTTAAATCAATAACCCACAGTAAGACTACTTATTTGATTCCTGAGTGATCTTAAAAGTTTGAGAAATTGTTTAGCATTTCTCTTTGGTAATCGTACCTTGATGCTTTTATTTTTTATTTGTAAAGATTTGATAGATTTGTAAAGGTCACAGGAGTTCCTAAAGGTGTAATATTTTTCATCCATTTCTTAATGACTCACACAACCTTTATTCTTTTGTCTTTTCAAGTATAATTGAACTAGAATTTTATTTTTATCCCAAAGATAAATAAATAACTAACTATTAAAAATCTATCAATTACTATTTGAATAGTAATATAATTCACAGCTTCATTTTTCTATGTTCACTGAGTTTGATTCAGACAGTCACGGAGTGGAAGGCTCTGCAAATTAGTCCATATCCACTGAAGTTAGCTTGACATTTGAAGACACACATTCAGAGTATGGCTGCAAGCACATGCAATAAAAAAATTCAAGTAGACTTGAGATTTTACTAGGCAGGCACCTTTGAGATGCAAAAAGTGACAATATAGATTAGCCTGGTATATAATGAGCCTGATTAAAACTAATCTTATTCTAGTCTTTAATTCTTAATTTTGAAGTGGTGTGAGGTTCATTGAAGCTAGTTGGAGGTGAATGTCTACAGTTCTGTGGGAAATTAAAGGATTACGTATTTTGTTAGAGAAGCAGATATTTTTATAAAATTTGACAAGTTCATGAATAATCCATATGGATTAAAGGTAAAATATAATCAAGTAGTCATTGCTAGCATGTTTTAAAGCTGTCCTGAGACCGTGAGAGAATTTATGCAATTTATTTTATCTCCAGTCATCAAAGATATGGAAAAGATGTGAATAGCCTTTATCTCTCTATATATGACCTGCAGTTTGTTTCTCTTGTTCCGTATCTAAATAAAAAGTAGAAAAGAAAAAGGAAGAGAATGGCCTCAAAAAAAAAGCCATGATACAGTAGCCTAAGAAAAAAATCAGAAGCACAAGCAGAAATTAGTGTTCTTAGAAAATATTCCTGGACACTCCTCTTCACATGCACTAGTGTTGCATTAAATTGAATGTAGAGTGAAACATAGTTCAGGAATCTAAACATTCCTTTTGTCATCCCTGGAGTTCAGTTTCCAAAGGAGACTGTTGCTGCAATGTTAAGTACTGAAATGCCTAAACATGGGAGCACCTACAATTAAAAAAGATACTCAGGTTCCTGAAATGTTTAATACAAAAGGCTAAGTACCACAAAATGGAGATCCATAAAAGCCATCATACTGAGAGTCTTCATAAACTAGTCAGTTTAGGGCAGGTGAGGAGAAGAAATGCATTTCTTTAACTCTTGTTTTTCTTCTTATGTTGAAGTACCTTCCTTTGTGTTGGAGTACCAGGCAAGACTGTCTCAGATCTATATCTCTTTAAAGAAGTTAAACATTCATGTCTGTTATATATGCCCTGTGCAAAATGTCTGGTCATAAAGGTCTGGCTTCTCTGTGCTGTTTGCAGTTAGTTATGTGGTCAGAGCACTCATTCTCTGCTCATGTTTATTCCTTCAGGGAAAGGTCTTACCTACTTTGGGGGTTTACAGACTAGCCTGTGAAGGCAAGAAAGTGTTTTAGAGGGTTACAAAGAATAAACTTTCCTTTAATGGAAAAAAAATCTGAATTCCAGGTTTTGTTTTTCTGTTTGTTTCACTCTTTGGATAAAAAATGTTAAAAAAATCTTGAAATCACAACAGTAACATGGAAAAAGTTACTGTTCTTTTAAAAGTCCCTGTTCTTTAGTGTAAGCACTAATTATACCACAGGCTGCCCTGTAGCTCTCTGTAACTGTCCATAATATTGTGGCTTTGACTGGAGGCTGCATACCTACAAATTTGCAAATTAAGGGCATTATTTAGCTTGGATGTGTGTGTACCTACCTTTTTATTTAATTCTGTCTAGCATGTCACTCTTACTGCCTGATTTCAACCTCTTTAGATAGCAATTTCACAAATACTGTGGTATTAAAAAGCAATATTAGTGGCTAGGTTTTTGTGCTGCCATGCATGCATATGAAAATTTCATTGGATCTTTCTCATATTGATCATAGGATGAAGAGCATAGCTTGGGTATGTGCTGGGTTAATGAGTAGTAGCTATTATGGAACATGGAGTCCTTAATTGCTTGCAAGTTGCTAGGTTGTAGTGATTCTGCAATGTAGAAGCTGAAACCATAAAATTTACTGTAGATAGGATTCACCAAATTGTCAATCTTAATTGCTGTTTTAGGGATTAGCAAAAAAGGAATTGTCACTTTAAAACAGTAGGACAAAATAACCTACAAATTATTTCCTTATTTCAGAGATATTTTTCCCACTGATTTGCAGATGCAGGCAGGTCTGTCAGGGCCATGATATTTGTGAGTGTCACCGGAAGATGTATGACAACAGATCTGTAACAAATAGCAGGAAGAGATTGTATCGTGCTTACTATTGAATTCTGTGCAATCTCCCTAAAAGCTTGTCTTGCAACAGGACATGGATTGAATCATTCGTACAATTTACTGAAGGACAAGTGTACATGCATGTGCATTGTGATCTCCCATCTCACCAAGTGTAGTATTAACTGAACCAGAATTTTAAACGGAGAATTTTAAAGCATTCAGCTTACTGTGGTCTTTGACATGATTTCCTTTGCCATCATAATGTGTTTCAAGCTCTGACACACTACCTGTGGTGTGGAATATCAGCACATAATACAGTAACACAATGTAATTTTATTGAAATATGTACTGAACACAAAATTCATAAAATACTTGCTTGTCCTTTTCTGAATGCCATTGCAATCACTCACATATATGATTCATATTTACATAAAGTCCCTATATTATAAATTAGATCCTGTAAGGAAATGTCTCTTAATAACAGAGAGGTCTACATTCTTGTATGTATTTGTGCACACACTGAATGAGTAACTGTGTCATCTAATTTATTTAGTTTATCCATATAGATGTGGCCATTTGTCATTACAAGGTAGTTAACACATGACACAGGCATCTCTCTTAGGCATAATTCAAGCCATCCTTTCAGAAAATAGATCACTGTTACAGAAGGAAGTGAAGACATCTGTGATGTGATCAGCTGGTGCTGGGGTGGAAAAGCCTTTGTCCTGTCACACAATATGAAACCTGTACTGTATCTTTTCTCTTTCTACTTCTTCTTCTTTTTTTTTTTTTTTTTTTCCCCCTTCCTTCTCTGTCTTAGCCATCCCATTATTAAATCCAGCACTGCTCTTTTATAGTCCAAAGTTGCTTTATTCCTATAGTAGTATGAGACTAAGGCAGAAGAGAGCTCCTGTGTCAGTGGCACTGGCACTGGTTTAGCGGACTTTGCAAAGTGACATCTGTTGGAGAATTACGTGTCACTAGTAGCAGGAGCTAAGGGAATTACAGCCAGAGCTGCCTGAAAGATAGGGGAATTTTTCCTCTATGGTATATTAGAACCCTCCTGTGTGGTGTTTGCTTCATCAGTTTCTGAATGTACAATCTTTAATGCCTCTATTGGTAAAAATCTAATTTTGTGTGGAAATACACGCATAAATGATGGGTGGTGATAAAACCACAAGTTATTTTATGTGCATCATCTCTGAATTAAAATACTGTCTGATCTGTATTGGTAGATCTGTCAACTTGTTGTATCTAAGTCTGAAACCATCCCCTTTATTTGTTTTGCCTAATTTAAAGAGATTTCAGAATTCCTCTGTTCTATGTTTTTATCATGTATCCATATAGTATATAGTAAAATATATAGGAAGCATAGGAAATAAGATGTTTAACACTATTTTAATGATGGGGCAAATCAAACCAATACATTTATTAAAATAATTTTATAATTTGAAAAAAAACCTGTCAGGAATTGTTATTTGTATGGCTGTTAAAGGCTATTAAGGCTGGGTACCACTGAAAAGAGTCTGGCACCATCATCTTGCCACCTGACTTTGAGATATTTATATGCATTAATAAGGTCCCCTCTGAGTGTTCTCTAGACAAAACAGGCTTGGTTCCCTTAGTGTCTCCTCATAAGAGAGATGCTCCGGACCCATAATCATCTTTGTGGCACACCACTGGACCCTCTCCAGTAGCTTCTTGTCTTTCTTGTACTGAGAAACCCAGAACTGGACATAGACCTAAATTCATACTTAGTGAAACTCTCAATATTATCTATGAGTGAATGAATTTGAGTAATAAAATAAAAAAAATTACAAAGTCCATGAAGAAAGGTTATAAGAATGATTCTGAAATGCTCAGCAGAATTCTTCATTTATAAAATGCATCAAAGTAAGCCCATTTCCATTAATTTTAATACTCTTGGTTTTTTTTCACTGTTAAATAGTGTTAATCATCCATCAAAATATCAGTTTCTAAAAACACATAGTTTTAATTGTAACCAGCCTTACCAGAACCTTATTTTAGTTTCTGAGAAGCACATCTGATGCAAGGCACATGACCTGAGTCTCTTTGTAGACCTGGAAGCATAATATTTCTGGCTGCTCACATTTTTTCACCTTTACAAGGGGTACAAAGACAGATTATGCATCACAGTATTCATTCACAATTATCTTCACGGTCAAACTCAGTCCATATTTTTAATACCTGAGTTTGAAAATTCCAACATGGCATTTGCCACCTGGTAAAAAATGGCATTGGGGAATAAGGGAACTATTTAAATTATACAGGAGAACTATTTTGCTATATTATGTTTGACCACTTAAGTAATTCACAAAGGCTCAGTCCAGTTCGTCATTTGGGATAAGCTGTATCATAGGATGTGTAAGAACATCAGGGAAGGTGAAAGTCTGTGCTTTGTGTGAGTGTGAAGTCTGTGTCTACTAGCACCACTCAGTGCACAGTGGTGTGCAATATGTTGTCATAAATTTATCAAGCTATTAAGAAAGGAAAAGGAATAATACCTCTCTCATTTCCACTATGACATCTACTTCTTGGGTGGTCTTCCTGTACCTGTCTGCTTGTGGCTGCTGCTCAGCCAGAGGAATGAATAGTCATTATGAGCACTTTACATCTTCAAGAAGACAGGGAAATGCATTTTCAATCTGTTGCATTTAGCTACTGAGGCCATAATATTATCCTCCTATGCAGGAGTCTTTGTCTCAGACTTCCCAGGTGCACTGCCAATGCCACAGGAGACTCAAAGGTCTTTCTCATCCAACTTACACCTTACTAGTAGCTTGTCTGGCATGAACAGCTACCCCATGAACTCTTGTTATTTGTCTACATCCATTAAAGTATAGGATCAAAGTGGAGAGTCTATTTTAAAGAAATTCATGGGAATTATTATTATGAAACAAAAGAATAAAATTAAACTATAGAAAATTACTTGTATGTCACGAGCAATGCAGAAAAAATATCATTTTGGTGTTACATTTTAGAAATGGGAGGACTTGGACTTTTGTAGGGAATTTAAGGTTAGATTAAATGCAGTTTTTAATTTCCTAGTAATAATATTTTTTTTCTACCAACTTTTATTTGATAGAAATGTGGAATCATAATATGCCAGAAAATATTTAACCAGAGTATTAAAATTTTTTATGATGACAATTTGTCTTCGTAATGGAGAGGGTATATCTCCATTGCATTACCAACTGGGTAATTAAAATATGAATGTGCTGTGAGTGCATTACGAATGCTTGAGGCCGATGATGTATTCAGGACACTTGCCTCTTTTATGTATTTATTTGCCATAAGAGTATTAAGAGGCTTGGAAGAAAATAAATAAAGTGTGTTTTGTTTTTTTTTGTTTGGTTGGTTTTTTGTTTGTTTTTGATTTTTTGTTTTGTTTTTGTTTTTGTTTTGTTTGTTTGTTTGTTTTGGTTTGGTTCGGTTCGGTTTGGTTTGGTTTGGTTTGGGTTTGGGTTTGGGTTTGGTTTTGTTTGTTTGGTTGGTTGGTTTTTTGTTTTGTGGGTTTTTTTTTTGGTTGGTTGGTTGGTTGGTTTTTGTTTAGTTTTTTGTTTGTTTGTTTGTTTTTCCCTCTTAATGAGAAGCGAGCAGTGTCACAAATACAAGGGATTTAATTTGTGCAGTAATTAGTTAAACTATATAAATAAATGTATTATTCCTACTTGAAAAAAAATCTTCATTAACTAAAAGGGTGTGGTGAATGAGGGCAATAATCTTGATGGAATTGGGGAAGGAAGAGGAACCAGTGGCTGTCTGAAGAATGAACCTTACTTACTTCTGAAAGAACCTTACTCCTGGTCTAAAGCTAAGTTGTTTCCTATCTGTAGAAATGTTGTCTAATTTTATGAAAATAAAATGAAAGAGTGAAGGAAAGCAGAGCAGCTGGATTGTACTTCAGTGAAGTAGAATCCCTTGAGCCTTGAGCTAGAAACAGTGAAATACTACTGTCAGTAACATAAGGAAAGGTGGTTGTGCTTCTTGGTTCTTCTCCAATAGCATATGTATTTAAAAATTGGTATCTCTTGTGACACCTTTCCTGGACCGTGTTTTCAAAAGAACAGGTTACCTCCTTTCAGGAGGCTGATTCATAGTCTGTATTTATATGCACCTCTGCTTGCATGTCTTTTATACTTGTAGGCTATTTCCTCTATCCTCCGTGATACAAAAAATAAATTCAGACAGCAAGGTCTAATATTATAAAGAGTTCCATTAGCAATGAGAATGCATAAAAATATATCAGTAAGTTTCCAAGTCATTAAAATATGTCAGTGTGTAGCTATGAGAACTCTGTATTCATTGGAGTTATTCGTCAGCTTTCCAGGAACATCTGGAACTAACTGCTCCCTCTTTCTGGGAAAAAGTTGAAAAAGTAGTGGATGCACCATTAGCTGTGGGTGGGAGAGAGCTGTCAAGCCAGCATATTTCTCTGTTGCATAGCTAGGCTGGTCAGAGGCAGAATAGGTCAACATTGGTGGGGGGTAGGGGATGGGAGTGTAATTTGTCAAGGATGTGTGATGGCTGCTAACTTGTGACAATGGTTTGTAGTGGTACCATTAGTACTGAAGCTGTCAGATGCCTGGTGTGACTGATATGATGAACCCTAAAATACCACCTATCCTTCGAATATTTTCTCTGGATTTTAGGAAATGTTTGCAACTTGAAATAGGGCTTATTAAATGATCATCTTTATGTTCAGGTGAGTTTCTGAAAGGATAATGAGAATGATTTTAGGTATGAATTTTGTACTGTTATGCACCACAGTAAATTGTTGTATTTTTACATGATGAGAAGAGCAGTAAAAGGTCTTAGTTACATTTCAAAGGTGTCTTAAGAAGCAATGTGTACATTTGGAAAAGAACCTAAAAAAAGTCTTCCTTTGATTGGTGGATGTTGTGCAGAACACAAGAATATTGCAACCCTCACCCCCCGTCCCCCTGTGCTGCTGAGGGAAAGGAGGTAGAGAAGTCAGGAGTAAAGCTGAGCCCAGAAAAAGGGAATCAAGGGGAGAAGATATTTTATTTCTCATTATCCTCCTCTGATTTGATTGATAATCAATTTAATTAATTTCACCAAGTTGAGTCTGTGACAATAATTCTTGAGTGATCTCTCTAGTCATGGTGGTATTATTCAGCCTATTGGGGAGAAAAGCCCCACCATCCCAATTCCTCAACCTTTCATTTCATTTCATTAAAAAACACAGAACCAACGAACTTCAACTTTCTATATATTTAAATTTTCTGCAAGTAATAGATTTGCATCTACTCAATCCTTATTTGGAAATTCCATTTTTTGGCTATAAGTCAAGGCTGTGATGGACTGCTGAGCCCATTTACTGCTTCATCCATGGAAGAGCAACTAAATTACTGGGGGTTGTAAGGGTTGGAGAGAGAAGCTGTAAGTAAAATTAAGGGAAGGTAGAGCACAATATTGGTAGGAGCACTAGTGGAGGTGAGCAAAAGCTTCAGCTATTTTTAGGACTAGACACTGGGCTGTGGAGAAAGAGGAAAGGAAATAGGAAAAGTCTGAAGTAGTTGTTTAGAAACAGTAGAGGATAAAAGGTGAGAAAGTGAGCAGACGTAAAGGATCAGTTGAACACTTAAAGAACCAACCAATTAAACATTCTAACAGTTTAAGTGGCTTGAGCACAGGACATGGGACAAACTCATGTCATTAATAACAGTAATAAATTCTGGGAAAATGGGGGAAGACTGAGGGAAGAGAAAGCATTTGTCATGAATGTAACTGAATTTTGTAAGTAGTTGCTTTTAGAATAATGAGATTTTTTTAGTAATTTTTCTTTAATTGAACCACCTTTGTTTAACCTTTTATTTCTACAACAACAAAAAAAAAAAAAAGGGCAAAATTAAGACATTTTAAAAAGAAGTGACATCCGAAAAACACAAGTATTTCAGGACACTATGGAATCTTTATGTTAGTTTACCTCCACTGACAATAGAGAGGTTGATGCTTGGAGCTTAAGGTTGGGTCTTTGTCTGGTAAAGGGTCATAGATAAGAAAAAAAATCCAACTGAGGATAGTTTGAACTGAACCAAAACACATGCCTTGATTTGTGTATTTTATTAGTAACCTGGAAAAATACTGTGAACAAACTATTCCTTCTCTAACTGCACTGCATTTTTGTTGAACTGTCTAGTTGAGCCTTTTGTTTCCTATCAGAAATACTTAAGAAGGCACATTTTTCTTCTCTATAGAAGCAGTGAGTTGTAGTGCAGTTGTCCCTTCTCACTGTCTTTTCTGTGTTTCTGAAGGGCTGCTTGAACAATTTCTCGGAGATCAGGCAATAACTTGGTATCTAATATTTTGTTTCTCCGGGCTGGTAATATTCTTAAGATATACAGAAACACAGAACAACAGAGGATTCATGGGTATTTTTTCTAGGCACACAGATGGCCTAGTGATTGAATTTTGCCTGGTGGTGGACAAAGAATGAATTACATTACAATTATCTTGATCCACAAACTGCCTTTAGGAGAAAACACTGTTGTAAAGTATACCTTATGCAGATTTATCTGTAGAACAAGAACAAGGAGTTTATAATGTGCAGTGGACTCCACTGAATTCTTTTTCTTTTACATGGAAAAAGGATCCCCAAGACAGCAGCAACACATCTCTGA
>VXAU01002183.1:0-14454 GCA_013399695.1 Formicarius rufipectus
AGCTGCAGAGTCACTTCTCTAAGATCACTCAGGTGTGATGTTATCCGAGTCTCTTCTATAAGGTCGCTCGGGGCGCGGGGCCAGCTGAGACCCTTTTTTAAGGTCTCTCAAAAGGCCGGCTCTGTGAAATCGCCTCCTGTGCTGTCAGGACTGACCGAAAACTACACCGGACCGTGGCTCGCAGGGTATATTCTGGACCGTGAATCGCAGGTTCAGCTGCTGTAGGGACTCCTGGATGGGGTCCTTAGGGGTCTTTAGTCCCTGTTCTGGGGTGCCATTTGTCGGGATGTAGGGGTACTTCTACTCTCAATATGAGTGGTGATCAAGAATCCGTTTATTGATTGACAACATTACATTCTTATATGGTACATAATGAGATAATACATATTCTGTAACCTAAGCATTTATTGGATGCTTTCTTTAAGGGAAAACCACACCTTCTCTCATGCCTTTCTAATCACAACATTCTGTTATCACATTCAGCTGAAGCTACTCAAACTTTTTCCCAAACTCCCTGTGATCCACCTGCAGTAATGTCCGTGTAACCCTTTAATAGCCAAACTAAAATCAACTCCAACAGTCAACCATGTTTTATAGCAGAATCTTCAAAAGTTCTTAAGGAATCTTGTTTAAAACAGTCAGATTTTTTACTGGAAGTTCATGTTACAGGACTTTCTGGATAAGGTTACTTTCCCATATGGCCACAATATTTTAATACTAATAAACTCTACCACACTTTGCTATGAAGTAACATAGCAAAGAGAATCATCAAATTCTAGAGGGAAAATTACCTTAAAGAGTAAAAATATTTGTGGTCTCCCTCAGATCTTGGCAAAATTGTCCATTAATAGACAATATGAATAGTTGAATTTATGAAATGTTTTTATCATATTCAATATGATATGGCCAACTGTAGTGATAAAATTTAGCAACCTATCATAGAGGAAGTGATGTCAACAAGCTTATATAACAAGATGTGATAAAATTGCAGAGACTGAACTTTCCATTATTTGTTTCTGCTTCTTGCTTGAGGAAACTACCCATAATTACACAGTAGATGAGTAATTCAGTAGACAGAAAAGTCTAGCATTATCATATCACATGAAGTTAATAACTACCATTTGTAATGGAAAGCCCTGGATAGCTCAGAAAGTCTTACAAAGCCCACAGTATCTTTGTCTTAAAGTATGTTTACAACTTCATACACAACATGATAATCTGTTAGTGATGAAGTGGGACCTTATAATAAAGAGTGAAAAATAATTTAATTATAAAATGCTATAACTCCATAAATGTTAGAGGTTTGGAGTATTTTATTAATCCTGGTTGAGGATTATTGAGTTAAAAAATTAATTTCTTTTCCTGCTCATTTAAATCAACAGAGAAACATCTTATTTCTGGAGGTCCAGCTCCCTTGAGAAATAAATACCACGGACTTAGCTACGGTATTTTACTTGTGCATAGCTGGAATATAATCTGCAGGAAATACTATTTAAAGGTCAGCTTATTAAGAGAAAAATTATCATATATAGGTTCAAAAATAATTATAATTTCTTTCTGAAAAACAATACTGGAAAGGAAACATATATGAATAAGAAGTTGTTGGCTGGACTTCGCAAACGAAGATTTTGGGATAAGCCTGTGCAATGGATTTTTTTTAAGTGAGGCACAGTGTGCGCGGAACTGGCCCCACCCCCTTTACTCCTGAGGTTCATCTTGCCACAGCCGAGCACGCTCGGACGGTGACAGCGAGTTCCTCCAGGATTCAAACCAGCGTCCTCAGAGGAGGAGCCGTCTCCAGAGGTGGGGGCCTACGCCACTCGGCCAACGCCCGCTGCCTCTCAAGTGTAACATCTCTAATTAATATTAAGGAAAAACAAACAAACAAAACAAACAGAAAAGCAATAATGTCAGGTTGTTGAGCAATCCTGGGAACCTACGTGGGTCAGAGCACCAGGGGAAGACCTCACCTTATCCTCTCTCCCACCGAATGACACAAACGTGGCACTGCAGCCACGCCTGCAACACAAGCTGAGGCAGGATGAATAAGAAGGACAGCTTTGAACAATTAGCTTCCAACTAATGTGTTTTAGCTCCCTCAGATGTTTTTAAGCAATTCACATTTAACAAAATGGGATATGGGGAAACATCACATTCTGGGTATCAAAAAGGTGCAAGAGCAGCTTGTTACCCATATACCATTTCTGAGGAAAGCAATTTACTGGAGTCTGAATTTGAATGTTCACCTTGACATCTGTAACAATCTTTTACCACTTCAGGAAAAAAAAAAAAAAAAACAAAACAGTTTGCTGAATGCTTAATGCTTTCAGCCTTCTCACAGAAAAAGTAAAGCGCAGCTGACTGCAATAGAATGATGTATATGGCCTCGTAAGCCAAATTTTAGTAGGTTGGGATCTTAAAGAGAGACATTGCTATCATTGCATTCTGGTGTTTAGTCCTCTTTCAGGTAAATTTAGCAAAAAAAGATAGTATTTGAAGGAATACATTTCAGAGCTCCAGGTGAAATCCATATAAAAGTAGGTGCACCACTGAGAAGATATGGAATAATTAGAAGATGGTGGCAGTACTGTCTGTGCTGCATTGGTTCTTTGTACAGCTATTGTCAGATTCTCTGAGCTGTCAATCCAGAAATACTAAACCTTTCACAAGCTGACCCTTAACCTAATCTTTCACCTATCAACCTTTATCAAATACTAAATTCACATTAGGTACATTAGGAATGAAAATAACCCTTTGTTCTAATAACCAGAAACTGCCAATTAAACCTATAATGTATGGACACCTTCCCCCTACTTGGCCTTTTTATGCAAAATAACAGATTGCATGCAATACCAACATGTCCGTCATTTTAATTATTTCTGAGTGTTCGTCCATACTGCATTAGATTATTATAGTCCAAAACCTGATTTATTCACTCATTTGTAAATTGCATCTTAATGCTTTTAAAACCTATTAACAAAACTTCATAAACAAAAAGCTTCATAAACCAAAGACTTAAATTAGTAAAAATAGACTAGCTTTTCTTTCAAAATTATGAAGAAACACAGTTAAATTCATTTTTAATATGTATTCTGTATTTGCACGCACATGTTCTGCAGGATTTTGAAAATATTAGTGAAAGCTGTCCAAAACTCCTACAGTGCAGCCTTTTATGCTTTTTAAACACACTACTACCCTAGCAGTATTGTGGTGCTCACTGTAAGCTAGTCTTTGTAATACACTTACGGTTAAAGACAACAACAACAAAAAAGAAATCAAAACACACAAAACACCTAAAGTTACAAATTCAATAATTAGTAATTTTATATTACACTGAAGATTAGCTTTATGCATATATCAAGATTTTTTACCTGTGCATCTGGAAAAAAAAAATCGTTTTAGTAAAAAGAACTTTGTGAGGAAAATATTTTTGACCTTTAAGACAGTCAGCTATTGCATATCCTCTCATTGTGGTTCCATAAACGGATGAAAATCAGATGAAATAAATCTGCTTGAGAAACTTACAGTAACAAATGCTTCAATACCAAATAATTTCTCTTAGTCTGGCACATCTTAACTCAGACAAGGACTTAAATTTACTTTGGTTAAAGTAGATCAGTGTCAAATTCACTGGAACTGGGACTGGAAGTTGTATTTTAGTTTTTCATACATGCCAAATCACAGTTCCTTTAGCTTGTTCACTAAATAGCATCTCCATGAAAGACACAAACATAGATGAACGAAGACCAATATACACAGAAACAGAACAGTGGATTGTTAATTGATTTTTATTAACATTTGCTCAATGCCATTTCTAATAATATGAGACAGTTTTCCTTATTCCAGGAGACAAGGTCCATGCCTGATATCCCCCAACAGGAGAAAAAAATCATCTCTCAGAACTTGCCCTTGTATTTTCAGATTTTCACGCTGTTTAAAATCCTACATACTTTCTTATATGACATAAGACTTGTTACCCTAGGGTTACACCATGAATGCGTGGTAAATCTTTCATAAAATCATCAGATGAAATTCAACCACTGCTGATCAAATATTAGACAAAATGTTTTTAATAGAGGTAACTAACAGATAACTTGATACAGACATCAGTTAACTCACAAACTAGATAATTGGCTATAAAAAGGCAAAATTTGCAGATACTCCAAAAACAGGCTGGCAGTCACCTAAAAACTCCAAAATCTTTCAATATTTTAATTTAATTGCTCCTCACTTTTATCATCATAGTGATGATAGACTTCGTGAACGAAGATTTGGGAGGGTTTTTACCCACACAAAGTGGGTGAATCCCTCAAGCCTGCGTAGTGGATTTTTTAGGTGAGGCACAGCATGCGCAGAACTGGCCCCTCCTCACTTTTATATACTGTAGATTTACTACAAAAAGCTATTCTGGAGTTGCCTAAGGGCTAATGCTCTCCTACAGCATTTTTATGCTATCTAACATCTGGGTTTAAAGTGTAAAGGAATAAAGGGATAGGAAGCAAAGTCACAACATTGAGTATTGTTATAGTCATATCTGGGTGTTCTGCTCATTACATGGCAAGAGCTAAACTTCTTTGATAAAAGTAGCCCACTGAGAAATCAGATGCCTCAGACTTCCTTAGTTTCTGCTGTGGAATGCCTTATTCATGGCCAAAGGCACAGATTATCAAAGGCAGGCATCCAGTGCTCAAATTAGGTAAATATTACCACTTTCTGCTTTACTCAGTAACATATCAAAACCTTTGCATTTCTGTACACACATGTGTGCCAGAAATAGATGCATTCTGAGAGCGTGGCAGATCCCTGCAAGGATGTTGCAGCAGGAAGTTGACACTGCACAGCAGGGAAACAGAGTCCCTCGATGCTTTACTAAATCCTGAACTCCACAGGGACTGAGATCGCTTGTAATTCACATCAGGCAGAGTTACTCTTGAAACTTCAGATTTTCAAAAAACCTATTCTGGCCATTATTTTTGTATCTTGCCCAGCATAGTGGGTGTCAACTTCTATAAAGACTTTTAGATATAGCTCGATTAAGTATCTTGAAGGAAAAGGATTAATCTGTTTCCTTCATTTTCCCAAGAATTCATATAATTCCACATAAGGGAGAGAAATAATTCTTCAGAAATTACACACAATTGCCATGACTTTCAAATGATCAAACATCAAAGATCTATAGGAAAAGTTCTGGTTTACAGACTAGCAGGGCTAGCAATAGAACTAAGATTTCTTGGCTATTAGGAACATTAGGTACCATTACCAATATTAGGTCCATTTTCCACTCAATTCAAAATATTATATAAGGTTAGAAAAAAATCTTAGCTAGCACCCTCCATCAGGAGAAAAAAGAATTAGAAAATTGATTTAGAAAAACTTGCCTTAAACTACAAAAGTGAAACATATCCCGGCTGGGATATACTTATGCCTCGTTGGATGTTGTGTTGGTAGTGCTGAAGTCACAGCGGTATGGGTTT
The DNA here is from genome assembly GCA_013399695.1 of Formicarius rufipectus. Lineage (NCBI taxonomy): Eukaryota > Metazoa > Chordata > Aves > Passeriformes > Formicariidae > Formicarius > Formicarius rufipectus. The sequence continues at coordinate 5,475 of VXAU01002183.1, forward strand.
AGCCTCCTAGGTTAGGTTTTCAGTCCATGAACCTAGGAGAAAGGTGTGCTCCCTGCTCGCCCCAGCCACGTGGTTCCCGAACCCTGGGCAGAGGACATAGAGACCACACAGCCTGGGGAGGGTGCAAACAGAGAAACTTTATTTGGACAGACAGGGGTTTTTATAGACCTTGGAGGGAGTTCAAATCCTCCAATGAGGGGAAAGGAGAGTGCCTGGCTGTGAGCAAATATGGATGAGGGAATTTATATTCAGGTGGGGAAGGGTTTCAGGTAACAAGGTGGACTCTGCCCCTCTGCTCACAGAGGGGGGGTCTTGGGAAGACACAGAGGATTTCTGGGAAGGAGACAGGGGATTCTGGGGGGAAACACATAGAGAATTCTGGGAAGGGGAACACATGGCAAAGGTAAACATATATTTTAAACAATATTAAAGCATCAGTTCAAGGTATCAACATTCTCTGGCTGATCCTCTTCTTCTGCCCATCTTTAGCAGGACTCTTTCCATGTTGTATATGGGAAATCCATTCCCACAGAAACAATTTGCTGATATGGAATGGAAAATAGTAGGCTCTTGAAGACTTGTAGAAAATAATACCCCTGAAAAGGGACAATCTGAGAATGAGCATTTAAAGCTCTTTTTTTCTTTGACTTGGACTTCTTTTTCCTATTTCTATGGATAAGTAATAAATACAGAATGTTTATAACCCATTACTGCTGAAGTGATGCACTAAACTTTCAACTCCCAGAACCAGGTAAGTATGCAGGATGCGCAGCTCCACCACAAAACACAGTAAAATCAGATCTAACTGGTTTAGGGTCACACAAGATATCCATGAGCCTGGATAGCAGCATTAAACTTACTTTGCTGCTTATCAAAATTCAGTTTTGACAGTAAAAGCTCTCTCCCATGTGCACTCATGCATACTTACTATAACAGTTTCAGGAAAAATGAAGAATAGAAAGCAAATGCAAAACCATGAACTACTAAATAACCTACAGTGTAATTAATTATGTCAACTATATTTTCCATAACACATAAATAGTCTTATTTCAGTGAAATACATTCTCCTTACTGAGAATGGAACACTTATAAAAAGCAGTAGATCAATTAATTATTAGTTTAAGTATACAGAGAAAGATTACTCAGACATCATGTAGGGTTTTTTCCAGCCTTCTTGAATATCACAATATGCAATATTTACTACATTTAACCAGAGACATGTATTTAATTAAGGCTACATCTTTCATATTCTTGAATGCAGCCTTCTGCTTAGTGGTTAAAATGACATTCAGTATCTTTCACATTCAAGGACCCATAATACCTCTTGGAAGTGGATTTTAAGATAAAAACTGGTAATGAGAGTTGCACAAAGACATTAGTTTTACCATTAATCTTGTCAAATACTCTGCACCAACAGCTATGAGTTATCAGACAACACAGCTGAAGGCAGAATTAAATACCTGTTTCAGTTTTCTTGTGGTAACAGAAAATTCTCAACTGGGAATATGTGAGAGCACAGAGGTAAGAAAGGCTTGTTTTTTTTCCAGGGGCTTTTAAAGCATGATGATATTTAGCTAAATAGATGGCATCAAAAGCAGTGTTTTAAGATAATGTGTGCTCATTTTAAAATAAGGTAAACCTGTACTGTGTGCACATACAATATTAAGAAATTAATCGCTCACAAAACATGAGAATATTCCAGACATCATAATGTTGTAGTTAACCCTGCAGAGTTTCAGTACTTCTATTTTAAATCCAGAAACAGTGACTTACTGAAGTGAATCTACAGAGTATGGCTGACTGCAAACTACACAGTAAAGTAAAATAAAAAGAAAAATATATATGTTTTTATAGCTCACATGAGAGCTCATCCAAAAGCCACTTTTAGGCAACACGGGCCCTTAAGGCTCACAAACTCACAAACACACTTCATGCAGTGGATTAATCAAAAAACCTTTATTATCAGATCAAACCTTGTATTTATAATCTGTGCTTTTCAGTTACATCACTATATAAAAATGAATGGATAGCTTAAAACTGTCTATCCTCAGGCCACCTAAGTTTCGCAGTCCATTGGTCTTAATTAACTTCTCCTGAAAGTCCACCCCATGACGGCTTTCTAGGGGAATTTTGGGAGTACCAGCAGATGTTCTTCTTATAGATAAGTCCCACTCCAAAGCTGCAAACTGCTCTCCTGAAATATGTAAACATAGACCTATTTTTCCTGGGAACTGTACAATGAATTGTTCACAGAATATTCACAGAATATCCAATTTTCTGCATTCTGCGACAACAGAGGAGTTAGAAATGGGCAATGAGTGTAGGATCAGGCCCCTATATAACCGATTGAAACACAAACCTGTAAATGCCATCTTGGTCACAACTATTTAGTTATGAAGAATTAGTAAGAATTCTAAGGTAATGCATTATTAAAACTGCCCACTTAAAGTGATTAACACTTTAGAAGAGCATTTTCTTCAGCAAGTATCACAACTGCCTCTGTTTTTTCTGTTAAGACTGAGCTGTAATGTGTTCAGATTCAATTTAGAATTATATTATCAAGTATACTTTTGTACTTCATTACAAAATGCTGTTTGGCCCTCCTTGGTGTTTTTTGTTTTAGTTAGTGTCCATAAGGTATGGGCACAATCAATCAAACAAGTAATATCCAGCTATCACCTGTTTTTACAGTGCTTGCTGGTGCAGCAGTGTAATGACTGTGTGGCTCACAGTATTGTCCTCAAGTTCCCTGACATGTGACAAGAAGTAGTTTTGTTTTTCCTAAAAAGAAAAGTAAGTAAATGTGGGCAATAAGAGGGCTTGTTCCTGAACTAAGTTGATTAGAACATTCTGCTGAAGTTTTTCTTCAGTAACAGAAGTACAAAATGTGCGTTTAGGCTTCCATGTTGAGCAAGTAATTGACTATTATTCCATTTTGACAAACAATATCTGCACAATCTATATTTTTATTAATCATACTAAACTTTAACATTTCTAATGTGTACCATTATTTAGAGTATATTCAGGACAATGTTTCAAGACCTTCATTAATAAATTAGCCACGCTTACAGAGGAATAGTAAACAGTAGATTTTGTTTTGAAACTATGTGTCTGATCAGTGAACAAAAATACGTTTCTTATCAGAATTGATTTGAAGTTCCAGTCGTAATTAAAAAAAAAACAAAGTATAGTAAAACCTGTTCCACATCTTTTACTTCGGTTGCATCTACTCACTAATATTTAGATTTACAGTTTTTTGCTTGTGCCCATCTAATCACTGTTAATAAGAGCACTATGTTCTAATATACCAATATATTAATATATTGGTGTACAAAGACGACAGTCACACTGGTCTCAGCTCTGGAAATTTTATGGTTAGGGGATTTGAGCTTTTTAGTCAACATCTTTCCTGTCTAATTTTCCTCTCTCTAGGACTATTTCCTTGTCCTTAAAAGTGAGCTAGAATTTCAAGACAAACATTCAAAAATTCATAGTTGCCACAAAATATTGTGTAAGAAACTCTGTTTCTGTTTGAGGATAAAGAACTGCTACAGTATTTCAGAATAAACAAAAGCAAATACTAGTGTCTAAGGTTGTTGGCTTTATACAAAAATACAATACAATATACTTACAATCATATTGACCTTGGTAAACATTTCCCTCCCATTATAGCAGCAGCCTTGTTTATATGAACATATACTACTACCTCTAAGTAGGATTTCTTGTTTCATGTTGGGGTTTTACTTTCAACTTGTTTTGTTTCCATTCACAATACTGTATTTTCAAACATATTCAAAGTTGTTTGCTGCATTGTGAATTTCTGTAAATAAACTGAAAGGATGTGAAATTTGCTGTGATGCCACTAGAGTATCACATACAGTGGCACTTGCAGTGTTTGACTGTATTGCCCCTTTCAGCACAGAACCAAGTAAAAACCTTCATATCACCAGTTTTTTGGATGCTATTACACTTTGAAAACACAAAAAACAATTGTCTGGCACTTTGTTCAACTGAAAGCACTCAGAAGAACTGCATTCGGAAATATAACATTGTGTCAGTATTTTATAATTCAGTGCAGCTGCATAGAAGAAAAGAATGTACTTAGCTACTTGAAAAAGTTTCCTTTGCCCTTCAGACGAACACCAATGTCTGGATATTAATAAACACCTGAAAAATAGTTTCCTGACAGACTCAGAGTCAATGCTAATTGGCAGGAAATCTATGGAAAGGAAAGAGCGGGATAGGTAGGACACAAAAAACATATTCCTGTATCAAAATGCTCCATAAAAACAGAGTTCACTCATTACTGGATATAGCATTTTTACAGGATTTCAACATATGGATTTGTCTACCACTGCACAAAGCATTCACCTCTACACCTCCCTTTCTTCTATCAGAACTACTGTTCTATTCATGCGGACTGTTTAATAAACTAGCAAACAGAAGAATAAAAATAAACAATCAATACACTTCTGCTCACTATTGCCTCCAGTAAAATACATTTTTTATGGTAATGAAGGTATAGTAGCTTGTGCCACTTCCTTTTCAGTTTCATTATTAATAAAATGCAAATAGCTGTCTACTGAGCAGCTCTATTACTAAAACCAGGTTATAAATTTTAAAACAAAAATAGCACCATGTAGCTCTCATCTAATTCTTTCAGGTAAACTCTGATTAGAACTACAGGGGAATAAAATCCTTCTCACAATATTTTTGACTTGACTAGCACTTTTTGATTACCTGTTATTGACCTACATTAACCTAAACCCAGAATGCAGTAGAGTAAAATTTGTGAAGCCTTACTTTTCCACAATTCTTTCTACTAGCACTATTTGTAGATCTTATTTTGTGTGTAAACAGTGTGTATTACAATACATATTACAGTACCCATGGCATGCAGTTGGCATAGATAAGATCTCAGTTTTATACATTTCCTTGTTTTTCACTTCACCGCACTGTTCATTTTTCTCTTCTAGTCTTACATTTCCCTTTTTAAACCAGTATGTATGAAGTACATTATGCCAATGCAGTTAACTGACAGAAAAATTACTGAAGCATAAAGGTGGACCCTGCAGAGACCACAGTAATTTGGGATTCCTTCAGCGTTTTTTTCAGGTATACATGCACATTGCCTCACCCCTGCTGTTAGAACGTCTGCTTCCACATAGTAAAATCAGGTTTCACACAGCTAAGAACAGTTAGAAAGGCAGGCTGCTGAAGCTGCTCCACAGGAGAACCAGCAAGTATATTTTTGTAGAAACCAACCATTCTCAGAACTTCTAATTTCATTTTACACAGTGATACTTCTCAAAGAGCCAAGAGCAAAACTAAAATAAATAAATACTGACATAGTAGAAATGCTACCTACAACTTCACCCTTCTTTGGAAGAGGCAAAACTAAGCAGCACCACCATCCTCCAATCCTTCTTCTCTTATTCAGTACTTGAGGTATTTATTCCATGGTAAAGACCAGTTTTTAGTTCTGATTTTTCACACTGAAGATAAGACAGCATTACCTAAATTGTCAAAAGAAAACTGGAAGTTCTGACAGCTGAGAAGGGGACAGCTGAAACTTTAAGCACCTAGAAGAGACACCGAACCTGGTGGTTGTTTCAAGTATCCAAGAGAGTTAAAATGCTTGTTCCTCAAGAAGGCACACATTTCCACTTACTAACAGCAGAAATTTAGTGGATTAGTTTGGGAAGACTAAATTTTAAAACTAGCCAACCACCACATCCCAAGACAAATATTTCCACATTACCATCAGGGTGAATGCAATAGCTTCAAGGGTTTGCTGCAATGGTTAATCTGTGTCACGTTTCTTATTAAACTAAGACAAAGCTGCTCTTAACAGTATCAGAGAAGTAATTTTTATATCAATACACTGTTTCATTGCAACATCAACATTTAGTTTATTCTTTACATAAGCTTTTCTTGTCTACAGAAAACCTTGTTATCGTTCAAAACTAAAGAAATGGAAAGACTTGTTATGAACAAAACATCAAACAATTCCCCAGTAAAATGGAACAAAACAAGTGTCAGTATAACTGTGAAATGAACTACAGGTTTTCTTCTTAAGCAGAGGGAGGCACAAGACACATAATTTGAAGTACTCTGCAGAGAAGTAAGCAGGCCTTTGACCTCTGAGTTCTTAAAAAGTTTTTAATTTACAGGGCACTTTTATTATTCAGATTAATCTTGACAGAAAAGGCTTTTTGCTTAGGGATGAAAATGATATTAAGTATAGAGCCCAAAAGAAAAATTTCAGAAGAGAATTTGGTTTTAAAATATATTGTTAATGCTAATTTTTTCCACTCATTTCCAGAGCACTCGTATGATATTACATGACTGGACTGTACAGTACAGACTTTAAATAAGGCAGACTCTGAGACCCATGTACAAAAACACAACTTGAGACTTGATCAAAGTGAAAAAGACCTACATAAATGTTGTTGCTTGTGACAAGACAGGACCGCATTCCATGACCCAGAAGATCTATGCTACTCCTTTGTGCTTGGAACACAAGGACCATGCAAAACACTCTGGTGTATGGATGCATTTTATTTGTAGTGTTTGACCAATTCAGATATTTGGAGAGTAAAACATATGCAAATACCTTCAATCCATGTCTTCAAAATCAATAATACATAATAAACATTACTTATAGTGAAAAGAACAAATTTTCTATCAGCCTGACTACTTTGTTAAAAGAGACTGTTTTGTTAGTGACAAAGAGTTACAGTGACATCAAATGCTTCACAGTAGGAATTAAGACTAAACAGGTCACATCGACAGTTTATGTTAAAACAAAACAGTGTTATTTTAAATAAAACCAACATCAATTAAATATTGTTTGATTTCTCTTTGTTCAGCAAACAAAAAAAAAAAAACTTTACCTTTTTATTCAGACTAAGAGCTTTCCAAACATATAGTTTTATTCCCAGAAAGAACCACTTAGCACACACATCTGGCCCTCCATATCCAATTTGCCCTCATATTACATAACGTACATTACCAGACACACATTTTTAAAATCTCTAGTTTAAGAAAATTTAAGAATCACTTAGACTATAATTTTATGAAATTTTTTCTAACAAAACTTTTGTAAAAGAAATTAATGTCCATGGTGAATTTCAAATACTAAAATATTTTGTACAACTATATATTCCAAATATCCATATCCTCTTCTTTACTGCTGTCAATGTCTTTAATGTTAATTATTAAATAATATTTAGAGTCACTGAAAAACAGTCCAACAGCAAATCCACCCTTAGTCACAAAATAACTTCTGTAGGAAAAGAGAAACTTTAAATATCAACAGTGTTCACATTCCAACATATAGAGGTCTGACTACAACTTATTAAAAGGAACAAGATGGTTTGCTGTGGTTTGGGATATTTTTGTGGAAAAAGTTTCTTACAAAAGTTTAATTTTAAACAGTGCCTCAGACAGACCTGATATGTCTGCTGGCCTGTTACAATACCAGTATCCAAAGATACCACTGATTCTGGAATCATCTTAGAAGAAAATGAATATGAAAAAAATCTCTACGTAGCATTAAAGAATCATAAAGTTTTCTCCAATATCAGTTAAGAATGTATTCCTTTTCCTAACACTTACTCTTCCACTGTTTCTGAAAACCTTGTAAACTACTTTGCTACGTTTTCCCATCTTCCTGCGCCTGCCTGATGATGTACAATCAATATAATACTTATTCTATGTACAGTCTCAAAATAAATTCCTATGAGAAATAACATACTCCAGTAAAAAGCAGAACTTATAAATACATCAGTAACTGGCTGAAGTCACTTCCCACTTGTATTTGCCTGACATTACAGTCATCTAATGAGAGAATTAGTAGCAATAGCAACAAAACCAGGTGATGCACATTTCCAAAAGCCCTTTTTTCTCTTTCTTCCCACCCCCCTTGTGCTGTTTTTCCATTTTTTAATTTTAACTGTTATTTATAATTTTTGTCTTAAAGTGGCATTAAGAAATTTCACTCTAGTAAAAAATAATAAGCTAAAAAGTCACATCACAGAAACAAAGGTTTCCCGCATTCCTCTTTTATTTGAGAAATTGTTTCTTAAAGAAAATAATTTTACTGTATAATTATATCAATTATTACTGTTTAGGTCACAAATGAAATCAAATATCCCTCAAAGGTACAACATCCATAATCAAGTGTATCTATTAAAGACTGTAAACTGCCAGGAGAGGAGAAAGAAGGCTGTGTGTTTATGCCAGAATGATACCTGCACAGATCCAAATGTACAGTACTCAAAGCCATAGTCCCCAACCATATCAAAAGCAAGGAAAGTTCACAAAGGGCTAAACTAACTGGGGCTAGAACCTGTAAGAATACTTTAATCTATGGAGCATGTCTCTAGATAGAATAAACTGAAGAGAAATCAGTAAAGAAAACAAGCCATTTATAATACACTGTGAAAAATCTGAAAAAAATCCTTTAAACAATAGCTTTTGGAAAACCTAAATCTGCAGAAAACCTTCTGGGCCTAAATCTAATACAAACTTGTCAGAAAATATTGCTTAAAAATGTTCATTACAATTGTAAATAAGATATGAATATGGAATCTAATCCTAAACTCAATTTTTCCAGAAAGGAAAGGTGGCATTTTTTGTTTTGCTAGATTATTTAGTTAGTTATTAATTTAATTAGACAGTGATTTTGGTAAACAAAATTACTTCAAAATGATACTTCTCCAATAACTATTGAGAAATCAAATGAACGTCAAAGACATATTAACTTGATTTTTTTTGTGCTAGTATGAAAGGTCAAAAAATTCCCTCTGAAACAGCTCAACGTACAAAATAAGATGCCAGAATTGCACAAGGTAGAAAATACTGTAAAATGATTGCCACAGTGCTTAAGCACCTGTAAGTTAGTTCAATCTTTTTGAGGTCTACTGCTTGATAGCAACTCAGAAACTGGTTAGATTTCTACATTAAAAAAAAAAAA
>VXAU01002183.1:14482-37117 GCA_013399695.1 Formicarius rufipectus
AAAAGCAAGAAAGCAAGCAGGAACTGATTAGTTAAGTTCTGCTGCAAAACAGTTCAGAAAAGTAGTCTCTGGACCTTGTAGCTGAATCAACAGTAAATCATGTTTATCCCAGCCAATATGAGGCAATAAAAGTTATTGGAACGGGTAGCTGAACAAGTATGGCTACACATACTTTTAATGAGAAAACTCTTCACTGCCTTGCTGGTGTATTTCTTGGTATTTAAATGCCTCAGGTAGATACAGAAGAAAGAGACGAGCTAAATTCAGAAATAAACCACATTCAATTTCACTTTAGATTGCCACAATCAACATCTTAGCTACCCAAGTAAGCAGCACTTTTTAAAGGGCTAATTAGGTTTGTATTAAAAATGAGGAGTGGCAATAAGAAAAAAGTTGTTCTTCTAATTCTACATACACTATCAGTAAAAAGATTATAAACTTTCCTTCATGTATCCTTGGAGAATTGAAATGTAAACAGCCTCCAGCTTCTATTTATCTAAATATCTAACTTCCTATTATCACATACAAAACTTTGTGAGACACTCTAACTCGAACTGAGACCCCAGGTTGATCCCTCAGAATTAACACGTTAAACTAGATGTGCTGAGGGCTGATCTTGTGACTAAAATCAATGGGATTTAAATTTATGCATCCATAAGAACATAGAAATTTCTAAGTTGGAAACAAATGTCTCAGAAAGCACACACTTCTTTGCATTATAGGACAGGAAAGGATCATTAAATTTCAGTCCATGAATAGTATTGCATAATTTAATGCTTTTCATAAGGCAATCAAACTCCTTCCTAAGAGTGTTTATGATTTCGTTTTGATTGAAAAACCATTGCAGAACCTCACTGCTCCTAACAATTAGGAGCCTTCTTTTAATTCCTAGCTTGATTTTATTCATAGCCAACTTAGACCCATTAGTTCTCATGTCAATATTGTCCTTTACCTTAAATAGCTCTTCTACCTCCCTGGTGTTTACCTCCCTCAAGAATTTAGTTTCATTCAATTACATTTCCTAGAACTAATTGTTTTAAAATGAGAAGACACAATTTATAAAACTATCAGTGGCATAATCCATAAGGAGAAAAATTAACATCTCTAGCAAGTAAATATTCACAGAAGTTGAAAAGTGCACAGTAAGGCAGTTATAAACCCATGAACACACTTGTATTACTTCAGTGATGACACTTCAGGCATCTGAAGCTTAATAAGTATACTTAAGAATTAAAAAGAATTGAAAAAATGTTTATTCTTCATTCTTGCAGGAGGACTTTGAGTTTAAAAAATCCTTTTAATGCTCATTTCATTTGCCACTCTGCAAAATTAGGAAAAAAAAATGGAAGCACAGCAAAACTTAAAAACGAGTAACATAAAACACTCAGGGGCCAAGCTAAAAAAATGCAGTATTTTATATGCTTTTAAGGTTAAGGAGGCTAATTATTCAACCTTTTGCCTCTGCATAAAGGATGATGAGAATAAAAAAACTACTACTCTGCCCATATTACTGCAGAAATGCACCCTGATTAGATCCATTTGCGATACAGGGTAAAATTCATTCAACTCAAGTTTATGACCATGAAAATTTAATTTCACACATATCATAACATACTTTCACATAAAAAGAAAATTTCTGTTATCAATATGCTTATTAGAAGAAACCGTGGCACACAATGAGACACCTGCCCTTTCTTGATTTTGGCCATAATCATTCTTTTTAACCGTTCATTGATACTTGTTTTTCTTAAACAAGCAAACGAAACTGTTGCTTTGCCTTGTGTTTTAATATATCATTGTAAAGACACTGCCAACCATTTGAAGCTAAGTAGTTATCAACACTGATTTCATATATCTCTTGAATCCGTCCATAAATTACATATTAGATAAAATAAAGCAGCTGTACCCATTCAGTTCATGTACTAGAAGACCAACATTCAACACCAAAAGTCTTGGTCACAGAAAATAAACAAAAAAGTAACCACCTTCTAACTCCTTTTGTTATTTAAAACAAACAAACAAACAAAGGGCAAAAAAAGGGTATTTACCTATCCCTGAAAGAAAAGACCTTTTTTGTTACTGAAAAAAAAACAACAAAAAAACAACCAAACAAACAAAAAAACCCCAAACAAACAAAAAACCAAATCAAACAAAAAATAAACCGAAACAAAACACCAATTTGCTCTGCACTACTATGTTTCTAAAACCTCTGCAGACTTTCTTTTCCTTCCTCTTACAGTTAGGCGTGGAGAGAAAGAATTGGAAAGAAAAATGAGTAAAACATTGATAATTTGTTTATCTAGTGATGCAGGCTGTTCTCCAATCAAATTTTTTTTCCCAAAGGAAGATATCAATTCTAAATTACACAGCAAGCAGGCAAGAGGAAGGAAGCAAACAAACAAAACCTTCCCAGGAGGAGTAAGAATGAAGCGAGAACTCCAGAGATCCTATTTAATAAATAAACACCTTCATTTCTGTAAGTTAATTCCACCACAGGAAATAAGTTTGGTTTTAATTATATTGCCTTATGTCATGTTTTATAAAAGGTACATGAGGATCATTGACTTTCTCTTATTAAAGTCTTTATATGCTACGGAGACCTTGCATATAGATTAAGTCTCAGTAGAGCCCTAGCAGAGTGCATAGTGGTGTAAAGATGCAATGATTTTACTGTTATTCTATACCTGTGACAACTTCTGACATCAAAAAACAAGATGTATTTGCAGTTGACCTTTTTCCCCCCAAAAAACCAATTAGATATAAATAAAATATTGAAAAGATAACAATATACACAATGATAAAATATGCCATCGAGTCAAAGCCTTTGCTTCCACAGATATGGGAGATACCCAGGATTTCACAAATCCAGAAGCCTAAAATGTTATACAGAAGTCAAAATAAAGTTTTAAAAATTAATTTCCAAAAAGAGAAATTCTAGAGCAAAATTAATTTGTTTCCAAATTTTAAACACAGCAAGTGAGACATATTCTAAGAGCTTAGAATAACTTTTCCTGACCTTCTGGCAACACTCAATATGCTATGCCACCAAGTCAGTGAATACAGCAAGCTATGGGAATCTCCAGTTTCTATTTTAAGTGCATTAAGAGGCAAAAAAATAAATTTTAATATCACTACCTTTTTTACTCTAGGCAGAGTTGTGATAACAACACCACCCTTTTTTTTTTTTTTTTCCTCCCCAGTCTCAGAAGCTTTGACTTACGACAGTAGTTCCCATCCTGATACCTTGGGGTTGCATATCAAATGTTTGGAAGCAGTGGCAGATACTTTAGATACCTTCTATGACCAACAGGTAACTTTTTGTCCAGCTTGCTGAGGAAAAATTACATATACTGGTGATGAATTCTACTAATTTGCTATGATGATTATATAGTCAGGTAGCTATAGCTAGTGCCACACATCCATGCACCAATTTCTTTGGCTTCCACAAGAATGAAAACACACCACTAACTAAAACCACATCACAGATGAGTAGTTTATTTATATTGCAGGCTGCTTTTTTCTAAAGTAAAGAGAGCATGAACTTCTTTTGTTACCAGCCTAGCACCTTTCAGGAATAAACAATTATTTTGGGAGGGATAAAACTTACACAGCACTGACAACTTTAAATGAGATGCAAATTCCTGAAAAACAGTTTTCATAGGCTACTCTTTACATTGCTGTATAGGATTTTTCACTTCAGTTCATTATCAACATTCACAGTATCTAAGGAACAAGTTAGAAAAATTTAAAAATGTTTGCCAAAATCTCTACCAACTATTACCCAACATATCTACTCCCAGTTGGCACCCATCTCTTAACTCCCATGTGCAAAGTTTGCAACCGAATATCAAATAAAGTATTTCTTTGCCAAACTTCTTGACACTCATTCCTCAAGCTGTTTGCCCTTCATACAATTCAGGACATCAGGCCTTTGATTCAATTTTTAATAGAAAAACATTAAAGATTCATTTTAAATGCTCTTCCTCATGTTTATTAATAATCACAGAGCAATTCTGGTTCCTGAATGACAAGAAGCAAGGCAATATTTTTAAAGAGTTTGGCATTCTCATAAGATTAGGATGAACTAACATGTAATTACCAATTATATCATACATCCAAAACTTCAAAGGAAGTCTTCTATTATTAGGAGCAGATGAAAGAATTAAGAGGAGCCACACATTCACTAAAGCCATTCTCGTTCTGATATCAAAGAGGAAATTCCAGGACACGTTTTTGGAATTCCAAATGCTACAGCATTGTCACACCTTTGAAATTTTCAAACCCCTCCGCTCCTCACACTGAATGAGTTATCTTTTATGATTCATGGTGGTGATCCTAAGAAGCACAGAGTAAACTTTAAAAAAAAAAAAAAAAAAAGGAAGATAGCTAGAGCTGTCAAAACATAGTGCATTTTTAATCCATAATTGAGAACTTGGAACACTCAAGCATGCTGTCTGTATTGTAACATCATTTTGAGGAATTTAAAGAATTCAGAAGTTTTCAAAGAGTGCAGAGAACAGGCCAGCTGTAGGTTGTACATGTGGCCTAATCCTTACAAACAGGTCTGTCCAGTCTTATTATACTTCATACATGTGCATGAAGGCAAATGCTTTACATGCTTTTTTTATGCCACCCTTCAGCTACCTGTACATGTTGATGAGATCTCCCTCTAGACCTTCTCTTATCCCAGCTACCTCAGTATTTCCTCATAGAATTGATGTTCCAATCCCTAAGTCATAGTGGCTTGCTACTACTCTCTCTCTAGTAACATCTCTCTCATACTGGGGGCTCCAAAGCTGTGCACAATACTCCAAGTGTTGCCCTAGCAGTGCTGAATAAATCACCTTCCTGTCTGCTGGAAACACTTCTGTTGCGCAGTCGAGGTTCCTGGGTAGCCTCCTTTGCAGCAAGGGAATGCTGCTGGTTCACATTCAATTTTCTGATGCCCAGGACTTCTCCATAGGTTTGCAATCAGAGACGCTGATGGGTGCATCTGCTCCCCACAGCAGAGTTGTCCCGTTAGTGTCACTCACTGCTTCCTCTTAGTAGTCTTGCATGGTTCAGAGTCAGTTGTTACAAATCTTCTGTTTGAAAGTGTTCCAGCTTTGAGGATAATAAACCTGTCCCATAGTGGCAAAACTTCATGTAGAGTTGGAGTCACCATCCTCCCCCCTTGACCTTTTCCCTGTTCTAAGGACATACTTGCAGATTTCACCAGAGTTACACTCTGGTGTTCTTGAAGTTCTTGCATCTCTGAGATTTTGTTTCTCTCTCATTTTCCCTAACACTACACAGGTTGTTTCATTCTTTCTTTAACTCCTCCACCTGGCAACATAGCTCTCCAGCACATCACCCTCAAGACAGAGGACCCCTGGCCTCAGTGGAAGCCCCAGGTAGCTTAGGACAGGAGGGGCTGTATCAAAGCTGTGTCTGGGTCACAGCCCCTGCCCTGCCAAAGATAGCTGCTCCACGACCTGTCAGGCAACATGCCCTGTGGTGTGAGGTCACCGTTACTGGGAACGTTTAGGCTGGTCTCAGCTCAAGCAAGGGTCCATTTTTTGTGCCCTTCTGCAGAAACTGCCACATCTGTTGGTTGCTCCTGAGCTGCTTGTGTCTGACAGCTGCTCTGAATCTGTCTAAGTAGACTCACGGGACCGGGGTATGGGATAGGGCATTACCTCACCTTTGTGAAATTCAGTATGTCCCTTTCCGCCCACCCCCCCAGTACAATTGAATTAGTCAAAGCCAGTAATTAACATTATAATCCAGTATCTCATAGTTGCCCTCTGCACATGGCTTTTATACAGGCTCCTCCCAGTACAACCAGAAAGTGTGTTTGACCCTCCATCATCAAGGGCAGCTGCAACAAAGGCTGCTGGCACTCTGGAGTGAAAGGCAGCTGATGGAGCTTGTTTGACACTGCCAGAGCTTCCTCAGGGTGCCTCTGTGGCTCTCCTTGCCTTGTGCCTTGTGCAGGTCTGCTAGCACTAAGGCAAAAAACTACAGAAACTTCATTCAGCATTTATTCAATTTCTCATTTGTTTGAAAAAAATAAATGTTTTGATGGTACAGTTTAAGAGCATTATCTTCTGCCATATAGAGAGACTCATGCTCTGTTTAAATTCCTCTTCTTTCTTTAAATGAAGAGGGCTGTCACAGAAGCATGACTCAAGAAGTGATTATTGTTTCCAAAAAAAAACCAAAACAACAAAACAAAAGCAAACCAAAAAAACCTAAAGGAACCACAGCCTAACAAACCACAAAACCCCACAATACAAAGTAATGTACAGTTCAGTAAAATAAGATGAAGATGAAAAAGTGCTAGTTGTTTTCTCAATAGTAAGATTTATTCCCCCTGGGAGAGAATAAAAACTATCACTGGGAACATTACGAGATCTGACCCAAAACTGCAAAGAGATTTTGTTAAACAATGCCCAGCCACTTAGGGTAAAGAGACAGGCCAATCTCATTTCCAGAGGTAGGCACATACCAATTTTTATACCATTTTCAAAATAGTTCTGAGTTTGAACACATCAGTAATCTTTCAATATAGGTGGTTCAAATAGCACCACCCTTCTGTCATTTGATTTTTGAATTACAAAATTAAGCTGTTTTCACTAGCTTCATCATAGCTATATCTTCCAAGAAGATATAAACCAGTCAAAGGTAAATGGTAGCCGTTAATATGAAATCCACATAAATGAATACAAGCATTCTTTTTATTTAAAAAGGAAAAAGAAAAGTACTTGGAACCTCCTTCACTTTTCTTCATTGCTCGTTAGAATTACAAGTCAAAGTGAAAAGTGGCTGGCAAAATAGTAATACTCCATCATCTTCATTGCAAACAGCACTAGAATCCACCAGAACAGCAGGAAATAAAGTTGGTGTGTTTTTGTTTTGTTTTGGTTTGGTTTTGGGTTTTTTTGGGGGGGAGGGTTGGTCTTTTTGGTTGTTTGTTTGGGTTTTGTTTGTTTTGTTGTTGTTGTTGTTGTTGTTGTTGCTGGGTTGTTTTGGTCACACCAGAATATTGTGCACTGGCTATGTACTGGTTTAGAGTTAAACCGTCAGGAGAAGTGACTCCAACTCAGAATGAGATTGCAAGTCAGAATAACAATTTAATAAAAGATCACAAAATACACTGATACAGCAGGAAAATTCATTTGTGCCACAAAAACACCAGATGTACAGCCCAGCACAGTGGGGCACAAGCAGAATGGAGCTCACCAACCCATGTGCTGAGCACCACGTAGCCCCGCCCCGAGTCTAAAGTAGAAAGAAAACAAGTAACAAACCTGCCTGTGAAAATTATGGTTGCAGTCTGCTAGCAGTCTCAGTCTGGTTCAGGCTCTGGTCCTCCTCTGGATCTGAAGAGTCTCCCCAGTCCCAAAACCCCAAGGTTATATTCACTTGGGCTCAGATGGAAAACATCCAGTCCCTCCTCCTGGGCAGAGACTTTCACAATGGGTGATTTACTCTGTAAGGTGAACAATGGCATATTTTTGGCATCACTGATGGTCCATTAGCAGATATGACCCCTCAGGTGGGTGTGGAGAGCTTCCTCAGGAGAACTTCCTTATCGCACAGAAGTTCCTAAACACCCACTTGTAGCCTGAGGGGTTGGGTGTGCCTTAGATAACTGCTGCAAATGGGCCATTGTGAGCAGTTTGTGAGACAAATGACATAGAGGGTTTAGAATACACACCCACACAGTGACAAACTGATCCTGGCTACTAAACCCAGAACAGGCTAGCAGACATTTGGAAATATTCTAAAAAAATCATTCTTGCTATCCACACAACTTGCTGCTGAAGGCTTCAAAGACATTCATGGAAATCTATGTGGATGAATAGGAGAATGTTATACATTCTACTAGGAGGTCTCCTGCCCCAGCTTGTGTTGCAGGCGTGGCTGCAGTGCCACGTTTGTGTCATTCAGTGGCAGAGAGGATAAGGTGAGGTCTTCCCCTGGTGCTCTCACCTGTGTGGGCTCCCAGGATTGCTCAACAACCTGACATTATTGCTTTTCTGTCTGTTGGGTTTTTTTCCTTAATATTAATTAGAGATGTTACACTTGAGAGGCGGCGGGCGTTGGCCGAGTGGCGTGGGCCCCCGCCTGTGCAACCGGCTCCTCCTCTGGGGATGTCGGTTTGAATCCTGGAGGAGCTCGCTGTCGCCGTCCAAGCATGCTCGGCCGTGGCAGATGAACCTCGGGAGTAAGGGGGGTGGGGCCAGTTCCGCGCACGCTGCACCTCGCCTGGAAAGTCCATTGCACAGGCTTGTCCCGGGATCTTCATTCGTGAAGTCCAGCCAACAACAACAACAAGGAGGTCTAAGACAGAGCAGCTGGGCTTGAACTAGGTGCTGAGAGTGAGTTCAGTGTTTATATATGCTTTTAATATTCAAATTAATTTCCACAGAGACACAATTTGGCTTTCTCCAAGTTAAACAGTACAAAATCCATATTATTTCCATTTCTATTTCCATTTCATATTTAATGTATGTTGCAAGAGACATGCTGTGCCTTGCTTCATTTCTTTAATTACTTCCCTGTTCTTCTACAGCTCAACAATGTGTACAATCTATCATTCTTGTTAGAGGTACGGTCTCAAGGAGACAGCTGGCAATCTGAATTGTGTTTCTACTTCAGCACTGAGGTACTCACTTGTTTGGAAAGGAAAGTTTAGATGTCCAACTGAATACTCACAGGCATCACAGACCATTAACAGGCATATTATCAAAATCAGCTGATAGTTGTATGCCATAGCTAGCATGACTAATGTGACAAGAGGTCCAGGCTCAGCTAACATACATAAAACTCAGGCTGAATTATTATTCATATGTATTCCCATTGTAGATTGGGAAATAAACACTGAAGTAAGAAAATTTAAAAACGGTGGGAAACTAGAATTATATGATTTTCCTATCCATGGCTTTAACAACTTTGTCATAGAGAGTACTACAGCTCACGCATCTCCCACTTACACCGATATATACATGCCTATAGCCTAAAGCAAAGCAAGAACAGCCTTAAATAACAGCATTTTGAAGCTATTTAGTTAAGTTTTTCTCACATTGTCCTGGTTGTGGCCAGAAGGGCTAACTTGTGCAGCATCCAGGAGTGGGCATGGCCAGGCCTTGGAGGTTATTCTATAGGACCTCCTGACATTTTCCAGGAATGGGAGAAGGGATTCTTTCAGGTCCGGGTTTGATGTCTTGTCTAAATACACACTTTGATGTGTCTGTGGGGTCAGTGGCACAGTGGGGTATTGGATATTGTCAGGTTCAGTTGGTATAGTGGTGAGCATTTGCATATGAATTACCTGTCTTCTACACTTTTGTTGTTATTATCGTTGCTTTTCTTATTTCGTTGCTGTTTCCAGAAATTGTTCTTATCTTCTAAACAGCCTGCCATAGGGGAGGGTGAGGATGAAGTGAGCAAGCAGTGGGTATGGTTTGGAGTGTTTCAGTGGGAACACTAAATTGGAGAATACCATACTAAACCACAACATTCATTAAATATATAGAGTATGAAAATGATATAGCATGAGAATTTTGGGCAACAGAGCAAAATTTTCAGATTATATTAGAATTTAGTACTTCTATTTTCCAATAATGGCTTGTAGCATGAGGGGAATGTTCACATTTCTAAGATCTTAAATTCCATAATAATCATACTAGTAATAGTACAATTTAGATTTTGTAAAAATAAAGGGTTGAAGAAGCAAAGCTTCATAGAAATTAAAAACCTCTAGACAATTTGTCACTGGAAGAAAATACAACTTCCAGCATGCAGTTGTGTTTTAAAAGCACTGCAGACAAATGATTTCACAGTATCTCCTCTATAAACACAGTTCAGCACTGGCAGCCAAAACAACACAGCAGTTCTGTTTTTAATATCCTCCCATACTGTATACAAGCCCTTTTATTATGCCAGTGTAAGTATCCATTGAGAGAGGGAGATTTAGCTGAAAAACAGACCAGACAAGGAAAAAAAAAAAAAAAAACAAAAAAGGATATTCAAGCAAGTCAGCCCTCCAAATCAGCCTACATGAAGACAACTCAAATACTGAGCCTCCACAAATGAGTCTCCACTATTGAAGACGTATTTCATATAAAGGAGACAGCTACCACTACTACTACTACAGAGGTAAAACTTATTCTGAAATTAAAATGGTAAATGGCTATGAGTTGGTGATGTTCCTGGGTCGAAGTTCTAAATCAAGAGTCCTAATTGCAACCCATACATAAGTAGGTTGCATAAAAAGTAATATTCCTATATAAAATATGGCATATGTGGAAGAGGTTTTATTATTTTAACTTTCCACATTCCTAGCATAATTTTAAAAAAAAAAATTATTCAGTTCTAAAAGAGTTTTGTTAATATCAGACTATCCAATGGGGTTTAATTTTACATTGCATGGAAAAATAGATGCAATGTGGATCAAGTTTCAGGTGTAGTCTTATGTACACTAGCCAAACACTTTTGTAAATAACTTTTAAAATACATGGTCTTTATATTATGTAAGATAGCTCTTAGGGATATTTTTTTGACAGACTCTAGTTGTATTCCTATACTCTACCACTGAGAGCTACTATTTGTTAAGAGGGTCATAATTTCCATTTGGTCACAGATCCAATATCTGTCCATATCACAGGTCCAGTGTCTGTCCCATATCAAAGTGTTTCTTGACACTTTGAAAAGAACTATGTGACTTTGTTTTACATAAAACTTCCTGCTATCCAATTCTGCTCTATTGATGTCAGTTACTGATATTCTGCTCCCTTACTTCTTTTCCTTTGTTGTTTTACAATTTATAC
Organism: Formicarius rufipectus; assembly: GCA_013399695.1. Taxonomy (NCBI): domain Eukaryota; kingdom Metazoa; phylum Chordata; class Aves; order Passeriformes; family Formicariidae; genus Formicarius; species Formicarius rufipectus. The sequence goes on from VXAU01002183.1 coordinate 25,300, forward strand.
ATTTCAAGAGGGACACAGTCCGTGCAAAAATACAATATTCAGCACGTATCTCTTACTGCACAGCATTACACCTACAGCATTATCTGGTGTCAAAGCCTCCACAGAGTGCTAAAAAGCCTAAAAGTAGGTGAGAAAAAAAGAAGAGCACCTAACAGTCAGCCATATAATCTATTAGCCAAATGTCTGCATTCTTCCCTACATCTCTATTCTTTGGCTCTGTGAATTAAAAACCAGTAGTAGAGGGAGGTACTAGAGATCAGGATAGAGGCTTGGCTCTGTATTGTCCTACACTTAACACATTCATCATCAACCTATGTGTGCCTAAAATAGGTACCAGAAACGCTTTTGCAAACAAATAACCTCTAACCCAACTACACACAATAGACAAAAATTCTAAAATCTGAACAATTCAGTGACAACAGAAGATGATGTGTCACTGGTAAAGACACAACTGTATCTTTCTCAAAATTAGCTTTATCAACCTCTCAAATGCCATGAGTAATTCCAAAATTCTCCCCAATACTACAAGGCAAGAACCATGCTGCCAAGTATTTAATAGGTCTAGCAGAATAAAAATGACAGAAGCAGTTGTATTTCATCCCTGTATGCAACTACGTTATTTTACTAGAAACAAATTTAAAGTAATTTAATTATAGTAATAGTAATTTCAAAATAGTTTCCAGTACATGCACTGGTAAGAGGTGTCTGAAAGTCTCAGGTATCAGCAGCCAAGTAGTTATCAATATTAATCACTTCTCTATCAATGCTTTCCAAATACTTGTATATCCCTCTACAGTCAAGTTCTGAGAGAAATGAAGGACATGTTTTTCTAAAATTCATGGTGGCTTATTGTCATAGGTTTCTGTAGCTGAATTTTGGTAGAAGGGCAGACTACCAGGGTGGCTTCTGTTAGAAGCTGCTAAAAGCTTCTCCTCTCCTGTGAAGCCAATGACACCCAGGTCCAGGAGGGGCTTCCTGCTGGTGACCAAAGTTGAGCCAATTAAGATTCACAGTCACACCTCTGTGATAACATATTTAAGAATTTAGGAGTGTTGCGCAGTTGGAAATTCCAGCCATGAGATAACAACACAGAGACAAGGTTGGAGCAGGAGGAGAAGGAGGGATCCCATACTGGAGCAGGGGAGGGGAAGGACTCAAAGCTATTTCCCCACCCCCTGCAGCCCATGGAGGAGCAGGTGGATGCAGGAAGAAGCTGTTGCCCTGTGGGACGACCAGGACAGAGCGCGATCCTGCAAAAGGCTTGTGGCCGTGACTCGTGGAGAAGGAGACCCACGCTGGAGCAGGTTTTTTCCCCGGTAGAAGTGTTGCCCAGGGGGTGGACTCCCATTGGAGAAGTCTATCGAGGACTGTCTCCCATGGGAGGGACCCCACAGAAGCAGGGGAAGGACTCAGAGATGCGGCCCCCCTGCAGACTGTGGTGAAGACTGTGTTGGGGCAGGTTGTCCCCCTGCAGTCCACGGAGGACCATCGGGATGCAGAGATTCAACAGCAACCCCATGGAGTGACCCATAGGACAAGAACAACGGTGGCAACAAAAACCACCTGCAAAACTCCCATTTCCCTGCTCTCTCGAACTGCTGGAAAGAGGGAAGAGTGGGAAGAGAAAGATGTTCTTAAGAGAGATTTATTTCTTACTTGTTAGTTTTAGTTAGTAAGAGTATTTACCCACTCTGAGTTTGTTTTGCCATTATCTCTCAGCTGTTTTTGCCTTTTCTCCTTTTCCTTTCCCTCTGGGAAAGGGGAGGGGCCTGGAAGTTTGGTTGGACACCAGGTAAAAACCGCCCCACTTATTTAGCCAATTTTTGTTCCAAATGGAAATCTAGTGTCTTTCTTCTCCCTGATGCTATGAAATGTGTGGAATAGTCAGTACAACAATCAGTTGGGATTAAAGAGGTTTGACTATTGTCCTAGGCCAACTAGTGACCTAATACCTAACAGCAGAAAATTTGCTCCTGTGATTCCATCTCCTGTCTTTTGGAAGGGAAAATATTTCCACAATCCATTGAACTACTCTTTCAAACAGAGTTTAAACATCTCACATTCTCATCCAACTTAACAGAGGGGTTGATCTCCTGAGACAAAGCACATCTTCAACGAAATACCACCTATTTCAACTTGCAAAACATCACAGTGTTGTTCAATAACCAGGGAACCAATCAACACATTAAGCTCACTTAAAACAATTCTCTACTGTGGAAATAGTACATCCTTGTATGACTTTGAAGTATAAGGGAAATATAAAAAAGAGGACATAAAGAAAAGGTTACATCAGCCTGAAAGTATTTCCTGCAAAAAAAGAAACCAAAACCAAAAAACACCTCACAGGTATCCACACAGCTCCCACCAGCAATAGGAAATAGATCATAAGAAATATCTGATAAATTTTGGTATTTGATTCCTTTAGAAAATACTTTCATATCTAGTGATGAGCATGATAATTAGAGATTTAATAAATAATGTGTTGAAGAACAGCAAACATCAAGTGTGCTGTTCTCATGGCAGCATCACTGAATGTTTCTTTCAATGTAACATAGGAAGAAGGATGTGTAAATTCTGAAAAACTGCTCAGAAAGATGTTGTAACAGTCCAACTGTGAAAGCTGCAGGCTCATGGGCTCACCTAGGTGATTCTCTTGAAAATATATATATAGGGGTCTTTAATACCTCAAGATAGCATCAAGAAAATAAGTCACGGACTTGTTCTCAAGGGATTTCTTAATTTAGGAAGGAAAATAAGGGAACTTGGAAAAGGTTCAAAAAGGACACTACACAAGCAAGACAAAATGTTCCACCACGATACCAATTCAGTACATATTAATCCACAACACTTAAGTCCAGATCCAATCCCTCCAGCCCCAAGCCACACAAAGCATGAAGAAAGAAACAAAGAAAGAGAAGCAGAGGGAACAAGAAGAGATAAGGAGAAAGAGGGAGAGAGAGATCATATAGCTGCCATTGAAATTCTGTGAAAGAACAGGTTTCATGTGTCCAGATGGCAGGGCCCTGACACTGGCACACCTATGCTATTGTTTTGCCTGCTCTGTCCCTACAGTCAAACCCTCCAGGCAGGGCCTCTTACCTACTGGCCACTCTGGAGTTCCAGGCCAGGGTGAGAGACACTGTTCTCACTGTTCTTACCTATCTGAGCCTAAGTTGAGGGCTCCAGGGTGTGTGGCATGTTATAGTTTTCCAGGGCTGTTTATGACTGATAGTTGCTCCAGGGCTTCCTCGTGTGGGATCCAAGGCCTGCCATAAAGGATACAACTCCACCCCACCTCCATGATGTTCGACCCATCTCTTCCCCTCCACACACATGCACTCCCCACAAGGCGGTTCTGACCCAATAATAATTGTTCTGGTGTGTAACATATATGCAAGTGTTGTTTTCATGTAAATCACATTATGGATGGCACAAAAACAGAAGATCATTTTAAATGTTTGAGAACATTTAACCAAATTGTTCCTGAATCACTCAGTGATAATTACTTCCAGAGATCATAGACCTTTTAAAAAAAGAACACTACCATCACAAATGATCAGTAGTTGTAGAGAGGCTGAAATGCAATGGCCAGGTTCATCATTAAGGTCAATCTATTTTTGCATTTGTTGCAATATAAAGCAAATAAATGAATGCTGTGAATTCAGAGGCAGTGAGAGATGCCGTGTTGTCTGATGGATTAGCATATGAAGTAAATGAAATTGTCACAGAGATGACTTCTAAGAGAATCAAATTTAGATTTAAAATGAGTCCTGGAAATATCTCTTAAAAAAAAACTTCAACGATGAAGAATTCACTGACTTCCCAGAGGGCAGGAGGTCACATATTACACTAAATCAATCAGTTGTGCCCCTTCACTGAAAAAAGAAACTAACAGCTCAAAGTGACTGAAATAGATGTTCTTAAAAGAAAGAGTGATACTTTGTAAGTAGGGTCATGAGTTACAACATTTAAAGATAGCAGAAGCACTATTCCAACCAGCACAAACCAGATCCAGAGTGATCCATTCCTTTTAGAAGATCAGAGCACTCTTGTAGGCTGAAGAAACTAGACATAATGCCCTTGTTTTATATCACATTAGGAAAAGTTCTTGTAACTCTAGAAAACCATTACTAAATCCAGATATAGCTGTGAAAATAATGTAACGAGTTGTCCTCCTTATTTAGCAGAAGTAGTGTAGTAATTTATTTTAAAGAGAAAGTTACTACCATTCTGAGCTATATATAGCAGGAAATAACATTGCAACATTCTAAAATCTGAGTTTGATGGGAAGCTCTCCCAGCATTTTGACTAAAAGAGATAATGAATATAACTAAAGAAACTACCATTATGTACAAAGTTATTAGACATACCACTGAAATCCATGCTTAATGAACTCTGTTGCTTTTGAGTGACATGAGTTTTGCTATAAGGCTACAACCTATTTGGAATCAATCCAAATGAAACGTAGAAAGAGCTTTCCCAACACTAGTGGTACCTGAAGTCCATTTGGGCTTTGAAACAGCAAGGCACACCCGCTTCACCTGAGTGAGGAATAGTAGGCCCCTCACACTGGAATGCAATGGAACAATTAACAAGTCATTGTAAAGGCCATATGCACACATCATCACACCTACAAATGGATGATGATTCACTCTGAAAATTTCTTCTCCACACAACAGAAAAAATTTCAGTAAAACTCCCCAAAATCCCTTATGATAAACTCTTCTAACTTGTGCAAAGCATCTCCTTTAAATATTCCTCTCCTCAGTTATTGCCAAAGCAAAGCATACTTCCTTTCAATAAATTTTCCAGATTCAGTCAGTCTACATTCTTTTCCTCCCCCAAGAAACAGTGGGCAGAGACATTCAGAACTGCTTTGAGCACAAAATGCCAGACTGTTGTAGAATTAATGGGGGAAAAGAAACAAGAATTCAATTATATGGTAAAACCAATACCTGTTCAACATGAATTAAAATACTAAACTGGTTGGTAAAAGACCTGCACAAACCCAACAGAAGTCATGGAGCATCTCAATGATGAGACAGACCCCACAGGAATTCAGCACAATGCAAACATAAATACTCCTAGGCAGCCACATTAGAAGACTACAGTATAGAGAATCCCCGTGTATTCTGAATGTGTGCTGCTTGGTATTGTAAAAATTTGAAGCTGTTCTGAATGAGCAGCCAAAAATTCTGGCTATCTTTAATTTTCTGGGTATAGAATAAGTGGTGCAGTGGGAAAAGAAGAAGAAACAGTAAGCATACACCACCTGATAAAAATTGATGTATAATAGCTTTTGCATTATTATGACAGACTGGTCTAGGTTGTACCATGCCTCCCAAATCACCTCTCTGCAGCTATAGATACTTAAGTAGCAGAACACAAACTTCTTTCAAAGTAAATTGTTTTATTTTTCAAATGTGGAACACCTGTAAAAATAAAAAGCAGCAGTAAAAATATGTAAATCTGCATACATATGTAGAAGTCATCACTGTAAGTCAGAATTATCTCTTTATCATCACACTTTTTCCTTGATTAAAATACACCCCCTATATAATTCCAATTAAGCCCAAGTAGAAAGCATACAACAGTTACTAATATTTACAAATATGTCTTCCCTAAAGACAAACTTAGTCAATTACTATTAAATAAGCAAGATACCCAAATGATCCAAGTTGTAAATACTAAATTTAAATGGCAAGATATATTCAATGTTAAGAAAATATGGAAAATTAATAAAGCAACTAGAGTTCTATTTAGAAGCAATTTTTCAGTTTTTCTATTATTTATCTATTGGTTCTCACTAACATTTTTTCAATCAGCTATTCAAAACTCATACCAAAAGTTTTGGGAGTGCCTGCCATCATTAGGGAAATACTGAAGAAAATGTGCAATAGCCCCCTAGGGGGTTTTTTAACAACTGATTTTTAAACATATGCCAAAAATTTATGAAGCAAAAATGGAAACAGATTGGGTAAAATTTGAAATAGCTTAAAGTAAAAGATATTTATTATTAATTATTTTGGTAGTTTACTGAAAACAAACAAACAAACAAAAACAAACACAAACAAACAAAAACAAAAACAAAACAAACCCCAGGAAAATAAATACTGAGGTAATTATGCCATTGTGATAAAGTTGGTTCAAAAGCAGCTAAGGAAGTATATAATCACTGCAATAAAGAGACCTGAAGAGCATAGTCAGAGAGCTGTATATTTTAATTTAGTATTCTTGGAAGGATACTCTGAGAAAAGCAGACATGTTCACTTAAAGAATTGTGCCTTCTTTAATTTCATCACTAAATCAATCCAAAAAATGGTGATTTTTAACAAAGACTGAGTTTTAATCAGGTTATGACATAACATTTGCTCATCTTTAGAAAATTTTGGTGTCTTTCAATAATAAGTGTGAGAAATTATGTTCACTGGTAATCTTTCCTTTTCTTCATAGTTCTTATTCAATATGTGCAGATTGCCCATGAATACAAAAGGACCTAAGGGCATTTGACAGAGTATGCAATATTGTTTTTACTAAAGTTATCTTCCTAGGCTTTATTCTGTCTCTTTACAGCATTATTCACAGATACACCAGTGCAGTACCTACTTCCTCTGTTAGCTAGTTTTTTCCTGATGTGGATACAGAAATCAATTCTCTAAACATTGACAACGTTTAACGGATATCTTCATAGTTAGAGATATGTAGTTTGCAACACATTTGAAGTACTTTCACTTTTGTAATAGTAAATATTATTTATGTCATTAGTATTATATATATATAGTGTTCTTCCTGCTTCTCATGGACTGTATTTATTGTCACATTACAATAATGTTTTCCATAAAGATTTGTGGTGGGCATGGTGTTATGCCATTAATTTATAATATAAATAGTATTTTTTTCAGGACTGTCAGCATGATTCAACCAAACGTCCATCTAGAAGTCTCAGTTATTTTTTAACCAAATAGAGTGGATATTTTGACCTGATGTAACAAACAATAATCTCGCTTCCAAATGCCAGTTTTTAACACTTCCACTGTTAGTGGACAATATTCTTTGTGTGGAACATCTCTCTGAAAATATTGTGAAGACACTGAGACTAATTTCCTACAAATTTGTCAGAGAGGAAGTGATTAGCACTTGGATACACTGGGGAAACTGCCCTAAAGCAGTTTATAGAATGTATAGATAAATTCAGTGATAATTTTCCCAAAAAATGTAATGAAAGGAAATTCTAAAGAAAATTCTAAACCTGTCCGCAATAAGAAGCATCCACACAAAAGAATGTGAAGAGCATAGACTAAAATACACTCATAACCTCAATAAAAGCAACACAAAATAAAATTTGTCTTCTATTTTTGGATTTCATTTATAAGCATAAATTCAATTTTTTAGATTTTTTTAAATGTTTCTTCACCAAGGAATAACTGTCTTTCTTCACCCAGTCATCCTAGATTTATACTTTTTGTTTGCTTGTTCTGTACTGAAATAAAAGTTAGGGCTTTCAAATTCATATACTATAATAAAAATAACAATCCCCCCCCCAAAAAAAAAAAAAAAAAAAAAAAAAAAAAAAAAAAACAAAAAAAAAAAAAAAAAAAAAAAAAAAAAAAAAAAANGAGAAATCAGTGGTTAGAATATAGGAACAGAAAATTAGACTGCATGCCTTAAAAAGAAAAAAAAATCCTTCAGACTTAAGTTTCCTTGATAATTTAGCTTCTAGGCATCATCTATTCTGAGAAAAGGGGCTAAGCCAACTTGGTACATATATGTTTATTCTCTCATCAAAAACTCCATACATCTTCTGACAAATATTTCTCATGGAAAATGAGAGCAAGTTTCTTTCAAACACAGGATGTCAATGGATATTCTTCAACAAGACAAAAGGGAAAGCTTAGAAGCTCTGTTCTAAATACTTCATTTCCATTTGGTTATTTCACTATTTTCCCTCTAAACTAATCACTGTTCCACACAATACAAATATTTTCTGGACTCATGTGTGTTGTCCATGCATTCTTTACAAATGCTCTGCATTCTGAAATTAATGTCAGTAGAGTTTTATAACATTCCTACACTATCTTGTTTAGTTATGCCACCTATTTTGTTCTTTTATTTTTTCTTTTAATTCTTATTCCAACTGCTATTGCCTCCTTTGAAGTGAATCAGTTACTATTGAAGTAGTTGTATATGTGAACCTGAGTTGAATCCACTAGCACAGAATTAAAAAAAAAAAAAATCATTTGATTGAATAGCTTGAATTGCTGGAATAGCGTAATGTGAGATTTTGTGTGTTGGCTAAAATTCATGCCTTACCTCAGATTCAATATGAGATGTAAATAGTGAAATGTTAACACATGATACTTAAGAAACAAATAATAATGTTTGAAGCCTGGTTAATCTCATCTAATATTATCCCTGAGTTGTGTATTTTATTGAGCTGCTCTTCCAGTGAAAGGATTTAAATGTAAAGATTAATTTCAGTAAAACTCCAGATGATTCATTATTCCAATAATTCATATTAATTTAAAATTACTGGATAAATTTACAACAATAAACTGTCTTGTGTTGCTATAAAGGAATATATTGAGTCAAAGTTACCAACTTTAGGATGTCTAAATTTTCTTTCAGTGCCTTGGATAAATTACAGCAAGACTAGATTGAGATTTTACAACTGATTTTTCATCAATTCCTTCCCTCGTTAATACATTAGATTTAATTTTCATTTGCGTTTTTACAATAAGAGTAGTTAAAAGCAAATATAAAATGTTATACACACAAAGCAATTCTCATACATTTGCAAACTATTTACTGTCTTTCAAGATTATAAAAATTCACAGTCGACTTGCTTCCATAAAATGCTATAGCTGGTTTAAATAGGAATTGCACTGAGTGCCATCTTAGCTAGTTCTGCTTTAACAACTACTACAAGACTGAAAAAAGAGTCTTTCAGAAGCTTGTTCCAACCTGAATACCCATAACGGTTTTTTCAGGTGACAGAAGCCTTTCAAAAAGCCAAAATTGGAGCTGACAGCTCACCTTCTACCAAGAAGCATGATAAAGAGCCTTTGATGTAGTTTCTGTGTGCACAACAGACCTCAACTCTTCCAAAATCTGCTGCACCAAACCTCCTGTTCTGGTCTCCCCCACAACAGAATATAAACGACTGACCTCAGCTTCCAGACAGTGCTGTTCTAACATTCAAACATGTAAGCCAAGTTGAAGTTTTTTTAATCATATTTGATTGTTTTAGTCAAGAGCTACTCAATAAGACTATTAATTACTATTATTTGTGCTGAACTCAAAGAAAAATATCCAAATGACCTCAAAGAGCTCTGAATCAGGCCCAGAGGGTTTAAATTGGATTTAATTTATTCCTGGACTTTACAGACCCTCTGCACAGTGATGAATTTAACGTATCTTGAAATTACTAATTAAATAGGCCAAGGATATATTTTCAATGGCTTTTGCATTTTGAAAATACACTGGAAAATGGCATCTGTATAATTTGAACATTGTTCTGAAAGCTTTTCTGGATCTTTGTTATGGCCCAGGTATTCTTTCATTATTTTAAATTTTTTTTATCATCAGTCGGTTATTTCCGAAGCAGTAGATGTCGAGTATTATATGCTCATTAAAGAATACACATTCACAGGTGACAATGACTTTAACTTTCAAGATGAGGCAAACTGATAAAAATAGAAAGGCATAACTCAGAAAACAATTATTCACTTTAGATGAGGGAGTTCTACAGAGTTAATTAAAAAAAATGTACAGAATGCATTACTGTCAATTAGAGCACAACCTGTGCAATTCGTTAAAGCCCTCTCCTCTGTGCAGAAGTGTCAAATGCACCATTATGCGCTGAAGAAATCAGGCAGAACACAAAGGGGTAATGTCAAATGAAAAAGAGATTGACCTGTTCATAGCACAAAATTATTCAAAAATTAAGGAATTTGCACAAAAGTGATGAAACTAGAAGAGGACAAGCCACCTAAGGAGTGGTCTAATTTGTTTACAGAGCAGTTGGGATGGAGATCTACTGTGGTAATTAAGCTACTATTCAATGACAAAATGAAAAAAAAAAAAAAAAAAAGCAATTACTGAAGAAACCCCACTGACACTCAGCCTGAAAAGATACATATCTTTCTGAGAAAGGAAAAGGTAACAGAAACATCAAGAGATGTTTAAAAAAGGTTTTATTCAAAACCAAATGAACCAAGTTAGACCTGCCATCTTATCATTTGTCACTTTCTTGATCTTTTCCATATTCTTTTCCTACGGGACTGAATTCTCTTTCACAGTTCCCACACATAAAAGTAGAGACACCTTGACATAGTTTGGAAGTACCTTCCTCTTTTCTCTATCCTTCTTTGATTATTTAGTTTCATTTACTAGTACTGTTTGGAAATATAGATTTAAAAAAGGAAAAAGAAGTAATATTTGATGTCACATTCATGTAGTGCTAAACAGTAGTTGTGCCTTAATTAACCTTTCTGAGTGAGGTTCTTGATTCAGGGAGAAAAACAAGATTTTCACTCCACACATGTGCCCAAAGCCACTTAATCTAAGCATCTTCCATTGAGCCCAGTTCTGAAGTGATGCTTATTATATCAAACAGAACTAAGTTCCACGTAAAAACCATGATCCAGTGTGGGAAACCCCTGATGTCAAGCTTTAGTGCTTTAAGCCTGCTTAGATAGTTATAAGTCTTACTATTACAAAATTAAAAAATTAATATCAATTGTTTAAAATCATTTGCCTGTTTTGACTTGGAGTTTTAAAATATTATTTTGGCACTTTCCCCTTCTTTTGTATTTCAATTTTTTTCTCCCAAAGGTATTTTATACTCTGCAATACCCTACTCAGACTAGTGATAATTATTTCCTTTATACAGATTTACGAATCATCTGCTTAATTTTAGTTAGATACAATACACCTCTATGCAGGCAAAGGAATGAAAAAGTAAGTAAGTTAGTAAGTCTCTTAAAAACACATTAGCTAATTTCCGATTAAAGGCTCAGTTTAATTGGAATGCTGCTATGACACCACATAGGACCTCATTTTCCTTTTATATATCCAAAATATATAAATGCAAATGAAAACAAATCACATGTGCGGCAGTGATTTACATCCACTGAAATTCAAGCCTAAGGAGAGGGAGATGCTGAAGCTGGTACGTTCAATGATATTGCTAATTTAGATAATGTCTCCAGCACCATGCCTAAAAGCCTCTCAGTAGGTCATATAGTCAAGGACAACAAATTGCAAATCACCATGAGGAAGGAGAACAATTTTCCTTAAGAGTTCTCTCAAAACAAAAATGATTCTTTTCAAAAACATAAACATAATAACTAGCGAAGTTACATATAAGAACACAGGAGTATTGCATAATGGATTGGATGTTCCATACCTGAACTGTCACTTCATGACAGATCATGATATTCAGATTTATCAAAACTCTTTCTACCACTGCAATATATGCAGGTCAAGTATAAATCCTTGATATCTACACCTCACTTTGACCATATCACTGGTCAGGGGTCAGCATTCTACCTTCAACAAAATTTCTGTGGCAACTGCACCACAGCCCTGCACAAGGATATTAGAAGCAACTTAAGTGTAGACCACATCTGTAAATTCAGCCTTTAGCTTGTCTCACTCACATTCAGAATGTACAGAGGAAATCGATAGGTTTGAATAAGAATTGTAGCAATACTCTCTATTTTCAGCTTTACTGTTCCCAAGATAGGTACATAAACAGTCTTTCAACACTAATGATCACAGAGGAATCTAAATGTACAAAAAAAAAAAAAAAAAAAAA
>VXAU01002184.1:0-45549 GCA_013399695.1 Formicarius rufipectus
AAAAACCACACACACAAAAATAACTCAAAAATTCCCCAAAACCACATGTGATGGAATTTCCTAGTATGTTTGCCATTAACATTTAGCTTTTGTTTGGAAACTGAAGGCTGGAAGGAAGAAATACTCTATACATGTCTTCTGTATCTTTTCTATGAAACTTTGTCTTTTTGTAAGAGTCATACAGCTGTACACTACTTATGTGACAACTATCAGCTTTTGTTTCCATTTTTCCCATAATGTGAATACATGCTTTCATGGCCAAGATGATAATGGAGCTGCTAGAAGCCTACAGCCTTTTTCTTATTTTTTTTTCTACAAACTTCATGAATTAAATTAATTGGATTCCTTTTTTTTTTTTCCTGTTTTTTTTTGTGCTATCACTAACCTTTTTCCACAGTCATCCATCACACACAGTTAAACCATTGCTGTCTGCACAGGTTATGCTTTTCTAACCTTCTTAATTTATTTGATTGTCATACCACCGGTAAACAGGGAACTGGGATCTTGTTATGTTATATTAAGGATGATTTTACATATCGAATACTCTCACTGAACTTGTGAAAGTTTTTACTTCCTGCCATTATTCTCATTATTTTTTGTCAGTTACAAATTTTAGATGCATTATTGGTCCTAGTTGAAGAGTAAAGTAATTTTGGTTTTGTTAAAAACTGTAATCTAATCTTATAAATTAATTATTTATGTATTTACTTACATAGTATAGCCAGGATATTGTTTGCCTCATTAAGTGTTTAAGTTTCCATGTTGATAAGAAACTTGTTATGTATGACATATTTCATGTACCTATAAGGAGCATTTCTTTAACCAGTTAGACACTACTTTCTGTAAGACTCTAAGTTTTGCCTGAAATATTAAGAAAGAAAATTAGATGAAGAAAGGAAAGCCATAGCTACTATTCCAACATCCAGTGTAGAGCCAGCTACAGGAGTACATCAATTTATTGACACAACACCTTTGTCTTTTAGTCCTTTTGTTTTGTAGATGCATTGCATTTATCACACAATTAGCCTTTCCTATGAAGTTCTGTCCAAGTTTTCACACTCATGGATGATGCAGAAATGCACTTACTCTTGTGTCATAAACATTGTCCTTCTCATCTTTGTACATTACAATCATAAGAAGAAAAATAAGGATATAAAAGGTGTATTCATTTCTCCCCTCCGTTGACACAGTAAGATCTGTGTGTTGCTTTGTCAGTACTGTATCTATTTGTGTTTATATTATTTATATAATCCTGCAGCCAACTAAATAATATTTTAAGAATTCAGACCATTTTTTATTAGTGGAGAAACTGAGAGCATTATGAAACATGACCTGTTTAATCTAGCTTTAGCTACTGCAGAGCAATAGGTCCCTCCAGAGATTTCAATACAATGCCGCTATAGATGTCTCTGATATGTGGATTGAATAAGCACTCCCTTCCTCCCTCATCATAAGTTCGTGGCAGAATTTAGGTGAGATATACCACATACATAGGACTTTGTGTGAACTTTCATTATATCATACTGCTGCTATTGCAATTTACTTCTGCCTGACTCCTATAACAAATGTGTGGTCTCTTCACCTTCTGTTCAGTGCACTGCTGTTGCAATGGGTAAAGACAGTTACCTACCCTCCATGGTTAAAATTGCTGAACTTCAAAGAAATGAGAGAATGCAATTTCTCAGCCACTGATTTATGACCACCTTTAAATTTTTGCTAGTGCTGGGACATTTACTAGAGTTTTTTGTTTCTTGATTTTTTTTTTTTTTAATTTTTTTTTTTAATGTCAGATTTTCAAGATATTTGGAAAGCACTGTGTTCTTAACAGAGGATCCTGGGTCAGCTTAGAAGTACCTACATGACACTGATTTTAAGAACTGAAGTGGGAATAATGACAACTCCATTTACCTAAATTTACTTTGCCTTCTTCCCTGCCTCTTTTACACATCCACAAGGACCTGGTGCCAAAGTCACTGAAATTTAAATATTCAGATTTCTGTGTTTTTTAACCATGGAACTATTTTTCTGACTGATGCACTTACTCTACACAGTTATAAAATAAAACTTATGAAGTGTTTGCAGAAAACATGTTAAGATTTTATTTTTCTGTGGAAATAGCATCTTGAATCCCTTTCTGTCTAGTAGTCTTTATTTAAAAGCAGAAAATAAAACTCTACTTCACAGAAGACTGCAGTTTTATGACCATTTAACATATTTTAACTTTTTTGTTTGTTTTTCTTGCCAAGCCTTTCCCTGAGCTATAGATGCCATTTCCTATTCAGCTGTTGCTCTGTTTCTTACAGACACCCTTCAGATCATATGGGTAACATTCCAACCCAAACTGAATAATTTAAGTAAGAAATAGTTTCTCAAAAATCTGTTGCTGTTTCCTTCTTTATTCAATTTGTTGGCTGCTTTCTTGGTTGAGATTTTTTTTCTTTTTAACTTATAGTTCAGATCTTTACTACAGACTAATAAATATGTTTGATTTTAAAACTGTAGTCTCAAAAATTTTGTTGTATCTAAAATAACCAATATCCAGGTCTGCTGAGCCATTTCTAATTTTTATTGTTTCATTTGTGATACCATTGCATTTGTTCATTGCTTTAGTTCACTGCAAAAAGAAAGGAAAAAATGTCACTGAGGTAATAGATCTTTCTATATTACTTCAATGGCAATTTTTCCTTTTAAACAAACCGAATATGACCACTTTAATGTTCATTGTAAAGGAAAATCTTTGAGTTTCATTCCTTCACAGTATTTAGAAGTTAGAATCAATAGTACCTTTCTATGTGGCCTGAAGACAATTTATGGGAACCTTTTAGAACTCTCAATGCTTTTTTCAATTCAAATAAATAATTCAGTGTGCTGGAAAGAAAATGATTGAAATAATGCTGCCAAGGGCTTCCAATTATCTTTGGACAGGCTTGAAAACAGAACTTGTGCATACTACTTTATCAATGAGCCTTTAAACTCAGAGACAGTTAACATAAAGAAAACCACCTCAGTTCTTCATGATTTTGTTTGTTTTAGTGTGCTAAACAAGTTAGGAAAGCAACCTCCAGCAGTACAAAATGAGACCAAGTATGGGGCATTTGTTATGGTGTTTTACAAGAGGGTACACCTTCCCCCTCCTACTTGTTTTTTCACAAACCGTTATTAGAAGTATTCCCAGTGCTGAGTCATATACTAATACTTTAAACAAATATAAGCATATTCCTTATCTTATCAAAAAGGTGATTTTTCTAGCCTCCCCTTTGAGGATTGTGAGCCTGCCTGCTTTTGCTGCCTGCTGGAAACCCTGGAGGGTCTCTGAAAAAGAACATGACAGAATTTTGGGGACCAAAGCAATGTGAAGATGTTTCTCTTTATTTTTCTTGATTTTCCTAGAGCACCTAAAACAATGAAGTTGTTCAAAAGCCTTACAGAAAATGTTGTGGAATACTCCTTAGAATACTCCTGCTGTGCTTTAATGGCTTAAATTTATCCCCATGGTGTCTGTAATTAGTGAAGACAGTCTGAAACAACTTAATTCTGAAAAATAGTCTGGTAGATGTATTTTTAACAAAATGACCTCTGATCTGTGAAAATCATATCACACTCCAGTACAACACATAATAGATGTTGTTTATATTCTTCATTAGCCTTTTAAGTAGAGTAATTGTACAGGAGCACTTTAGGTTTGTATGGACAAGAACCTTAGAAAGAACGAATCCTTGTTGGCCATTTCAGATTTTTGGATGCTGCTCTATCATGTAATATCCCTGGGGTTCAGATGTTTCCTATTTTCTCTTTCTGGAAAAGTTTTGTAAATTGGAGAATATTTACTCTCATCTGTTCATTTATGTTCTGTCATAACATCCCCATTTTATATTGAAAATTAGTCTACTCTGAAGCTTAAATATTGTTCTATACTTTTTATAGTTTCTATATTCCAAGTGAAAACTAAGATTTATGATGCCCTGGAGATGCTACTTGGTTTCAGTCCTTCAAAGAGAAATGTTACATTAAAGACAATGTTGGTAGCCCTGAAGCGTATCAGGAATTTATTATGAAATATAAACTGCACAAGAAACAAGATATAACAGTGCACACGGGCAAGGAACTGGCATAGTGTATTTATTTTTTGTTTTAATGTGGAATTATGAATATTTATTGTATTTGTGGAAATTGCTGTTTATGAGCATAAAACAATTTTTCATTGTTGAGCTGCTTTTACCAAAGTGTAACTTGCAAGTTCTCAAATCCTTCTGTGTATGTCACCATTAAGGAAGTTACTAAACACGTCCAAGGTGTTCATCATCTGTAACGCAGCAGAAAGATTTGTCTTTCCCTTTTTATAAATAATGCTTTTATAAATTCTTCTTAATAAATGTAACACATTTTTCAGTACTACTTTAAGCAAAAGCAGCAAAGATTTTCCATCAGTTGATTCTGTGTAGTTTATCTTTCTCCAGCAAGGACAGCTGCACATGAGCATTCTTTGATAAATGTGAGAATCCCTGATAGGGAGCTTTCATCTGTTATCTATTAAACTATGGGACCATGTAGTTGGAATCATGTCTCATCATCTGAGGCTCAGGTCTGGGCTTTCAGCACTGCATCTACGGAAGGACAGTCAACAGGTGAACAAATAGAAAATACCAAGGCAAACAGGAAAAAAAATGGCAGGGCTAGATCAAATGGTTATGTGCCTCTGAAAAATAACATTAAAGTTTAGAGAACAAGAGTATATCAGCAGAACAGCCACAGATAAACAATCAGACACTTCCTTGCAGTGTTTGGAAAGAGTCAACATGTCATGATTAGAGCAGGAGTCATTAGCCGTTCAGAAATGTAGATGAAAACAGTCAGCAAAACTGGATGACTGACAAGAACAGGCCTAACCATGTCTCCTATAATTATGTGAAATACTGATTAAGGTATGTATGTAGGAATATAACTGTCAGTGAATTAAGAAAATGAGTAATCTTAAAAAGGAAAAGAAACAGTAATAATAAACAAACAAACAAATAAATAAACAAACAAACCCAAAAACCTGAAGCAAACAGTGTTTAAAATCAGTTTTAGAAGAATTTAAAAAGACATAAGGTAATCAGACATTACTTTTAATAATGAGTTTGTGGAAGAAAAAGAGTGGATTTTTATGCGGATATGATGTTTAAAACTCTTATTATACTACTGTATCTGATTATACTAAATTACTGTATTCAACATAACCTGTGTCTGCACTGAAACACTAAAAACTTCCTAGAATCTAGCCATTACAACCTAAATCTATAAAATTTTACACCCCTTGAGGCAGTCTCACCAAAGCAGCGTGTGAGGGCTGTTGATCAACATTAAGAAAAAGATTATTTGTGTATTTGAAGATAACTCCTAACTTTTCAGGGATATAGCAAAACCTGAATAACTCACCCAAGCATGCTGTGACCTACTAGTACAGATCTATCAGTATTTTTAACCCATTTATCCCTTTGCTATGAAGGTACAGAAGGTATGTTAGCACATCTTTTTTTGTTTTGTTTTCTAGTATAATTAATATATTTCTTAATTCTAAGGTTAGAACTATACTGCTTTCAGGTTTAATCACTGTGGTGCAGAGATGGTCTATGAAAAGAGCCAATTGACACCACATGAAGAGATCTTTTGGCCCAAAGGAGTGCTTTAAATCTCACAGTGATATTTTCCTGTTGATCACTGACTAAGGTCATTATAGAAATACAGTTATGCTCACTGATTCAGAGTTCAAATTCATAAATGACCTTAAAATAGCAGACAAAGGATTAGTTACAAGAATCTGAACAGAGTGCCTGTATTTTTCGGTTTGTTTGTTAATGTTATTTATTTATTTATTTTTAATCTAGTCTGGTATCTTAAAAGATATCTTTTTCACCTTGAAATAACATTATGATTTCAAAGACTCTCTGCTGTGTTAAAATACCTCTAATGAAGAACTTTGCAAATCCCTCACACAATGATGAATCGTCCAAAGATGATAGCAAAATACCCTGATGGAATCTGGCCAACTGGTTTTTACTTCCATAATCCATTCTGACTTACAGAGCAACTGTGAAAGTCTTAGATACTCTACTGGAGTGCAATTCTGAAAAATGGTTTCCATTATTTCAGACAGAATTCTGCACAGAGTGTGATAATAATATTAGTATGTATAGCAAGCAAGTCACTGTAATATTTAATTTCTCAGAATAAGGTGTTATTTAGTCTCATCAAAATTACAAAAGGCAGAAGTGACACAACCATGCAAGACTGTCACTGTTTCCCCACACAGCAGTGTATGATTTTAACACTAATGTATTTTCCCATAAGAAAGAACCAGGACAGAACCTGGGTCATGGTAATTCCATTTCTCAAATGCTGGAAGGCATCCCCTGAAAAAGTCATCTGACCTTAGGATTTTCCTATTTGTGTTTCTTCTGAGAGGCTGCCAGTACCTGAAGGGCACAACAATATCTCCAGAACTATTTGAAACAAATATCCAGACTAGCAGTAGAATATTTCAATGGTTTTGCCACCAGCTTTCAATAGAGCAAGTGTCAACATCTTCCAGTTTGAGTACTTACATGGCTCAGTTTCACCTTACACTGTCCTGCTGCTTTTGCCAACATGCTCTTTGTTTCAGAGTATTTTAAATAGCTATCATTTTTTTGGTCACATATTTGCAGAGTTTCCTATAAATTCACATCAAGTTTGAATTTAGATACTATAACAAGCACAGACATCTTGTTGTTTTATATTATTCATATGTCCCTTCAGCTATTTGAGATGGTGCTATCTTCTATGACCTTAGTGCATCTCATGATTCACTACTGTCTTAAGAGCAGTTACAGGAATTTTCATTTAGTGAAGAAGTGCAGACTGTATTTCTTTTATTTGACTAAGATGTTTC
This sequence comes from Formicarius rufipectus, assembly GCA_013399695.1. Lineage (NCBI taxonomy): Eukaryota > Metazoa > Chordata > Aves > Passeriformes > Formicariidae > Formicarius > Formicarius rufipectus. The sequence continues at coordinate 6,911 of VXAU01002184.1, forward strand.
CTATCACTTATTGTACACTCTTGACAGTAATAAATTTCATAATGGTTGCTAGATTTCAAATCAACTATTACACTATCTAAATGGAATAGTAAATCAATAATGGATGGTATACAAATCATGTCTAATAGCCAGAATGCAAGGGGTTGTTGATTGTTAATGCCTTAAGGTGTCACACTCAGCAGTCCCTATAATATTTATTGAAAAAAATAGCAAAATGCTATGAAATCAATAATAAATGGGCATGAATATATTAAGGCATTTTCATAAGTAGACAACGGAGATGGGAGGAGAAAATGCATGCACTTAATGATCTTTATTTTTGAAAATCTAATTAATTAGTGTGCTTTATCACATACCTTGTTTTCTACAACTTTTTTGAAGCTCCAGGTTTCAAAACCAGATAAAACTTGATTACAGCTTCATGAGCTACACTGACAAGAGGGGTTAATGTTTGTATTTCAGTAGCTCTTGGTGCTTCATAATTCTGTTTAGGAGAAGTTTCTAATGGGATAATTTCTCATGTGTTCATCTTTATGTTGTCCTCAAAGAGAAACATCATAACTGCACAGTAAACCTTGACATATGGTCAATATGACTAGAAAATTACATATTGGAATAGGCTCAATTCTGATTCTGTGCTTCACACTGCACTTGGGTAAATCAGATATTGGTATTTACAAGTATTGCATAATCAAACCTTAGATTGCTTGCTGAAAGATGGTGCCCAAGTATAATGCAAATTTTGTAGGTTTATATAATCAGGCAATATACTACCGAGGTCTGTAGTTTCTTGAAGCTTCAGTAGTCAAATGGGTACCTTCCCTTGCCTTGCTTTGCCTTGTCTTGCCTTGCCTTCCCTTGTCTCTTCCCTCTTCCTTTGCTAAAAGGAATAATAGATAATTATTATTCCTTATAATTCCGTATAATATTCCTTATAATTCCTATAATATTCCTTATAATTCCGTATAATAATTACTACTGATTTGTCTTCAAATTTTGATAAAATAGATTTAGTAAGAAAGGATCAAATCAATTAGTTAGAAGTTTGCTGAGATATTCATGAGGTATCCACAGAATAACCCATTATAGTAATCATGTCCTTAAAACATTTTCAAGGTTCTCAGAACCTTCCAGATTAGTTAGCTGAAAAATAAATAAAAATAAATAAGTGTAGATATAAAGCCTCAAAAAGTTTCTTATGTTGTCCAAATTGCTATTTCACTGCAGAGAAAGAAACAAACAGTGTGATGTTTACAATTTATTTCTGTGGTCTGTCAGAAATGTCACAGAAGTCATGAAAACCTTTTGTTAGTAAAATTTAGAAGCTAGTTTCCTGGGAAAGAGAAAATGGAAGATATGTAATTTTTTGCAAGAAAATGAATTTGTTTGATAATTTTAGTTGATATGCCTTTTGGAAATGAATTAAAAGATCTGTCCTGACACATTTCAAGGACAAATATGCATCTCAGATTGTTTTACCAGCCACTAAGTGTTATTGTACACTACAGTCAGGCAAATTAAAACAGGAGAAAGTCCTTGACATTAAGCAAAGAGCAGGGAAAAAAGTCCCATTTTGTGTTAAATTGATTGAGATATATCTAGTTTTCTCAAATATAAAATATATGCAGAAATATAGAAATTCAATGACCGGTAATGACTTTTTAGGCTTTTTTTCCCCTTCACTAGAAGTAATATAAGTATTAAATTGATTTTTTAAATAATACATAGACTATGTATTGCACAAGATAAAGAAATACTATTTCAGAGAGTTCTTAGTTGATTATTACCTTATTTCTATCAAAACACTATATAGTGAAATATGTTTAAAGTTCTGTGCAATATACTATACTAAATAAAGTCTCAGAAGTCTCTTTTCTTTAAATAATCTTTAGATTTTACAGATGAAAGCTGAGTCTCACCTAGTAAAGGAAGCTTAAAATGCTTAGATGCACATTTCTTTCCTACATGCATCATGGAAAGAATCTGCTTTTGCAAGTTGTTTGCTTTATGATACAATGTACCAAATGGCTTGCTGAAAAATTGGACAAATTCCAGTCCAACAGCTACTATTCAAATTGATAGTGACAGCTCATTCTGAAAAAAAAAATGTTATTTTCAAATGACTGATATGAACTCAAAGGGGTGTGAAGAACTGTAGTGTTCATACTGCTCATGAGCTGTTGACAGTTTGGCACATCTCTAATGCTGATTAGAAACAAGCCAGGACTCTGTGGCTTGCATTCTCATTAAGCTTACAGACCACATTAAATCATTTGATTCATAGGAACATTCAGTATAGTAAAATATGCCAAAAATTTCAAAATCAAATGATCTTCATGTAAAATACCTTAATATTTACAATAGCAACATTAATTATATCTACAATAAACATTAAGTGATAAGAAGATAGTAGAATATTAAGAAATACTAACTAAACTGAGCAAGTGACCTTGGTGATATTCAGAACTATTGATGTTTCTAGAGATGCAATAAAATTAAAAATGAGGAAAAAAAAATTGAAATTGGAACTCTGAAAAACTTGTGTACATCCTTCACATCTGAGGTGTAAATAAAAGGAACTGGTACTTTAGCATGCTTTTCCAGTATTTATTTATATAATTCATATTTAACCTGTGCAAATGTTAGTGCTATTGGACTATTTTTTAAGAGCCCTTTGTCTGAGAGCCTTTCTTTATGGGTAGTGCTGGTACAACTAAAAGAAAGTGTTAATGTTACTTCTCCATCAGACCATTCTCAATTGGTTCTGCAAAATGTCAGCATCAAGAAAGGCAGGTCTCACATTTCAGTTACAAAACTGATGACATGTCTGTTTTAAGGCCATTCTGATGTATTTCTCTAAGATACCTCCTATTTATTAGGAGATCACTAATATTATTTCACACTAGTCTTGGTCACAGCAACCATGATGTGATCAAATTTCAAATCTCTGTTGACAGCAGGAAAAGTCCCAGAGAAAACTCAACTCTGGAACTTAGGAGAGCAGACTTCAGACTGGTCAGGGAATGAGTGAGTAAGGTCCCCTGGAAAAATGCTTTTGCAGGAACTGGGGTCCAGCACTTTTCATATATCACCTCATAAGGGCACAGAAGCAGGTCATTCCCAAATGTCAGAAATCAAGCAGGCAAAGCAGAAGGCCATTTTGTCTGAGCAGAGATCTTCTCTTGGAAATAAGGTGAAAAACAAAGGTATATGCCCAATGGAAGCAAGGTCAGATGCTTTGGGAAGGATTCACAGATGCTGTTGTCCCTGTAAGGACATCATTTGTGCAGCCAAAACTCAGCTGGAATTGAAGCTGGACATAAATGTGGGACACAATAAAAAGAGGGTTTTTTCCAATACATTAATTACAAAAGGCAGTATAGAAATATCATTGGCCTGTAGCAGGATGTGATTGGTCTCCTCACAAATAGAGACAAACAAGACAGAGGCATTTAAGGCTTTCTTTGTCTCTGTCTTCAACATGGATGACAGAACAAGAGGGTCTCAGTGCCCTGAGCTGGAGGACCACGAGGGCAAGAATGATCAACTCCCAGCCGACCCTAAAATTTTGCAGGATCTGCTGCTCCATCTGGGTCCCTACAAATCTATGGGGCCTGATGGGATTTTTCACAGAATACTCAAAGGGCTGACTGATGTAATTGCCAAACCTCTCTCGATTTCTGAGCAGCCTTGGGAATCCAGAGAGGTCCCAGTTGACTGGAAGCTAGCAAACATTGGCCCAATTGTCAAGAAGAGCAAGAAGGAGAACCTTGAGAACTACAGGTCTGTCAGTCTCACTTCAGTGCCTGGTAAAGTTATGAATTAGAAACCTAGATTCACTCTTTTCTCAACTTTAGACAGTACAGCTGCAATCACCCCAGCAGGGACCTTTGCTAACCTGCCCTAGTCTAGCAGGGGCTTCTTGGCCTTATTGTAAGTCTTAGCTTTTCATCCTTTGACCAAGTGCACTCCAGTCTTTTATTAAATGCTTATTTGATGAAAAACTGCACAAACTAACTTGGGGGAGAAAACCAAATCTGAGTCTATTCCCCTTCAGGTAAGTGTTTTACTCAATGAGCTAGAAAGTTACAGTCTAATGAATCTTAAATTATTTCTGCACAGTGGCACAACTTTGAGAGGCAGATTACCCAAAGTCTGATCATTAGGTGTTCCTATAGGAATGACAGACTTTTTTTAACATCCTAACACAAAGAAAGGTGTTGAAGTGTGTTTGAGATTGGCCAGCTTGTTCTGCAACATTGTGATCCCTCAAGATCTTTAAAAGAAAACAAAGGCTTTCCTGTGGAATAACAGATATACAGCAAGTTGATGCCTTAAAATCTAAGTTATACAGATTTTAAGTATAATTCATTTAGCAATTTTAGTTGCACTTTAGATAAATATTTTTGTATCAGAGTCCTGAAATGTTGTTTAATGGTCCTTAAGAATTCCAATGGACAAAGATTGTAGCAAGGTAAAGAACATTTTATACAGATAACATTCTTAAAATAAGACTCAATAGGGATATCACTTGCTACAAGAGAGTCAAAACTATTCAGAAGGCCCAGAACCCTTGAAATGATTCCAAGCAGGGCAGAAGATACCAAGGAAGATGAAGATATAGGGTCTTGGGACCACCGACTTCAGTCTGGAGGGTCGTGCCTGTGGAAGGACCTGGAGAATAGATAATTTTCAGTCTGGGTGTATCCACGTGAGGTAATAGATACTATAATTAGACGATACTATAAGTCTGTAAAACTTGTGTGTGGGAATGCATATGCCATCTTTGTACACCTAAGACATCTTAATAAAGAGCTATTTTTTCTACCTTTCCATGCTAACGTCATCCGGACAATTATTTCTTTGATTTTAGGAACAAAGTGTTGCGATCCAATCACTGAAATTGTTAAAAATGCCTTTGCCTGAATGAAGGTGCAAACAAGACCAGATGACAAAGTCAATAGTATGGGGTTTATATAATAGTAAATGTGAGACAGAGGAAGAGAGATAGAAAGAAATAACAAAAGGAGAGGAAGGGCAAGAAAGAAGAGAGTGACAGAGACTGAAATAGAAAATGTATCACCACTGCGGAACCCCGTAGGGTCCCATTGGTCCATTTCTTCTGGTCTTCTTAGTAGTGAGGGTCTCCCAAAAAACATGGAGTCCAGTAGATTGATATATATTCAGGAGATGCCAGGTACGTCTCCTTGGAGGGGTAAGCTTTGCAGTCTCTTGTAGCAGACTCCAGATTTGTTGCCTCACTTGCATTGTGTGCAGTCTTCTGGTGCTAGAAGGCCTCAGGAATCAGTTGGAGGGTGCTTTGGGAGTCTTTGATGGTTTATGACCCCTTCTCAGTTGCTTCTCATGTGAATGTCCTGTGTGTATGTGGACTTTCCAGTGGGGTGAGGGTTACTTCTTTGGTTTTGTGAGGAGATATTTCACAATCACACATCCAAAACTCTACTTCCCTGCCACCAACTGAGCTCAGCTAGGGCAGATTCTTACTACAGATACCTTCTTCCCTGAGCCTTGTTTACCTCTGCTCAGACCTGAGATGATTAGACAATAGTCCTACCTCAAGCCCCCATCACAGTCTAAATTCTAGTCAGGAAGCATTAGGAGGAAGGGAGGGGTACTTCGGTGGTCACAGCAGGCAGTTTCTTCCTTGAAGTTTGACAGAAGTCTTTCTGATCTTGACAATGTTTAAGACATTAATAACATTCAGTCAATTACACAAAGCCCTATAAAGCTAAAATTTTGAGCTAATCTAACAACTCCTTCAAGGTTTTACATGGCAATAAAGTCAGCCACAGGCAAATGAAATTGGAAGCCTCCTCTACCTAACACCTGTCCATGTTTCCAGATAAGATAAGTTTAGACATTTAATGCACTGGCTCTGAATATGAATTGTTTTGTAAGGACTCACAGCTTCCTGCATGAATGGTCCAGGACGTTTTGAAAACTAGAAATGTAGAAATTTCTTTTTAGAAAATGGATAACTGAGAGTCAGCTGATGCACTGCTGTACTTCACAGAGTCAAGTCTATAATTAAAAATGTTTCTAGATGCTAAACTCAGACTGTGTTTCTTTGTTTATTTGTTTCTTTGGATTTGTTTGTGGGTTTTGTTGTTGTTTGTTAGGGTTTTTTTGTGGGGGGGTTGTTTGTTTCTTTGTTTCATAATCTTGTTCTTCATTTCCTTGGAAATATTTCCACTTGCTTTCTTGTTCTTCTGACTTTAGTGAGACACTGTACTTATTGAAACTACAAATATTTTAAAGATAATTCTATTACATGATATTTTATTAGTCAACTTATCAATACTATAGTGTCCTTCCAGCTATGTGAAGATATTTTTTGAGAGTTATACAAATATTAAGTTATTAAACTGCCCAAACTACAAAATGATTTCAATAACTCTTAAGGAAACAATCAGAAAACTTACCTTATAATAAGTTTTAATTTTAAATACACATAAATGACAACCATACTTCAAGCAAACACAGAAAATATACCTGCTACTCATTACTGATTTGCAAATTAGACAAGATACATCATAAACTTCAATACCAGTCATTTATGGTAATGAAAGTCTAGAAATCCCTGGGGATGGCCAGAGCTGTAACAAGTTTTCACTGTACTAAACATTTTAAATGAAGCCTAAGATGACCATACGCCTGAAGAAATCAGCTGATATGCAAATATAACCTAGAACATTTCATATATTTCCAATGCTAATTTGAAAATGTTTTGAAATAAAGAACAGGAAAAAATGGTTGTACTTCTATCCTTACAGGATGATCTTTTTTTTTTCTTTTTTTTTTTTTTTTCTTTCTTTTTTTTATTTTCCCTCACGAGTCAGAACCATGGTCTTAAAAAATTATATCTGTGCTTTCACACCTCATTTGCNCTGAATTTGGTTAATTTGTTGAGTTTCAAAGTTTCAGAAAGCTTCCCAGAATCCTCTCTCATTGTTAGGCACTTTTCTTACCGTCATAACTAGGGTCCATATCTCTACTGCATTCTTCTCTCAGCAAGGATGCTGCATAAACTTTGAGATTCCAGTTCTGTACTGTGCCATATCTGCACCTATCCATATTTTCAACCTTTTCTTTTGAAACACAGCTGATTTGTTTGTTTGTTTGTTTTCTACACTGAAACAATATTTTTCCCCTTAGTGGATCAACACGTGAAATTATACATTGTTTAGAAGATATATGTTGGGAAGTGTGAATTTTGTATTAATTTTTTTAACAGACTTTGCCTTTACACAATTCAGACAATGCTGAGATAGCACATGTAGAGACAGAAGTACTGAATGACAGGACACAGAGGAGGTGATTCAAAAAACTTTTGGAAGCAGGTGGTCTTTGCACTTCCAGACTAATGAGTGTTGGTTGCAAGAATACCCATGAAAATATTTGTTCCATGAGAAATATAACACTATAACAATTCTGTATTACACAACAAGGAGACAGTATGTATTGGTCATAGATATTCCTATTCATTCTTGTATTTCCTTCTTTCAGAAGTCTTAACTACATCTTGTGTACTCAAAATGGGAAAAAAAAAAAGTGTTTCTCTGTTCTGTGGTAAATGTTCAGACTGTACTGTCACCCACTAGTAATTTTATGTGTTGTTATTTGTAACAGTGTCCTGCCCCAGCTCGTGTTGCAGACGTGGCTGTAGTGCCATGTTTGTGTCATTCAGTGGTAGAGAGGAAAAGGTGAGGTCTTCCCCTGGTGCTCTGACCCATGTGGGCTCCCAGGATTGCTCAACAACCTGACATTATTGCTCTTCTGTTTGCTGTTTTTTTCTTTACTGTTAATCTGACATTGGCGGCGGACTTTGGCCGAATGGTGTAAGTCGCCGCCTGTGGAGCCGGCTCCTCCTTTGAGGATGCCGGTTCGAATCCCGAGGAACTCGCTGTCACCCTCCGAGCATGCTCGGCCACGGCAAAATGAACCTCAGGAGTAAAGGGGGTGGGGCCAGTTCCGTGCACACTGTGCCTCACCTAAGAAATCCATTGCGCAGGCTTATCCCAAAATCCTCATTCGCGAAGCCTAGCCAACAACAACAACATTTGTAGCAGTGTGGTAGCACAGAAGTACAAAAAGGTTTTCAGCCAGTAGCACATACTAAATACAAACTATAAAACTTTCTGTGAGAAATTCATCTATGGGTTTAGAACGTTGTATTTTAGACCACAAAGCTTCCTAATGCACACTATAAAGCTAGGTTTGGAAGGTATCTTGTGCATATATATCAGCATTGTCATGGCAGCTAAGACAACTCGTATACAGAGGTGAAACGCCATTCCTAACCTCTTACAGTAACATCTGTTCCTAAGCACTGTTTAACAGAAAATCCCAATTGGTGCCACTAGTCAAATATAAAGATAACATAGGAACTTCTGGATAAGATAACTATTTTAATCATTATTTGAACATAATTTCATAACAATTTTAGTTATAATTACATTTGGGAAGACAGGAAGCACAAGGATATATGCTTGTATGGATGGATTCTGAAATACATCAACAGACTGTCTTCTGCTCTGACAGAGGTCATGTAAACTAAGGAAGAAGCTATTTTGTAATATTTCACAAATAGCACATTTATAGTGCATGGCATATCCAAAGTGTTGTATTCATTAATGCATACAAATCTAGTAAATTAAAATCTGAACTTTATGCGGTAGATGCAATGTGTCTTGTCTCCTCTTGACTTTTAAAATCTTAGTTCTATTGTTTCCTCTTTTACATTTATGTTCCTCTGTATCTTCAACGCAACCAAAGCACCAACACTGTGTGTGTCTGAGGTTTAGAGGGTTTTAGCTGAAGTCCATGCTTGGAGAATTTAGAAGAAATTAATTTAGAAGAAACAAATCTTCCTTGTCTTTTTCTTCTTTATTCTTGGGTTATCTTCCGATCTGATTTCTTTTCTTTTTCCCCAAACAGCTGCTGAATTGTCAGATTAAATTTTTTTGAAGCAGATAATAATAAATAAATTTTGTAGGAGTACTGAAATATTTTAAAAGCAAACACAAGTTTGCACAAAACAGTGTTCTTATGTTAGTTATTTCTTCTTCATGGATTATAGTGCCAGGATTTTAAGGCTGCACTGACAATGAAACTGATCACTGACAGAGGAAAAGAAAACATTCACAATAAGTCATGTTCTGTGGTAGCTGTCCTCATGAAATTGTATACATACATCAAAAATTCTTTAAGGGAGAATAAATATATTTTATTCCTTAATTCTCCCTCCTTTACTCAAAAATTTCACTCTTTAGAAGCATATACACAGAAGTGTGTTCAAAAAAACATAAAAACCAGAATCACTGGGTCTATGAACAGAAATCAATATACAAAAAATGTGAAGAGAGTAAGCATACAATACCTAGGAACTCAAGATGCAATGAGCTCAGCTATGATGGATAGAGTTTTTTGAAAGGATTTTCCATCTCAAAAAAAACCCCCAGCTCCTTTTTAATAGAAGCATGCCAGATGGTTTAGCTGAACACCCATTAGTCACTCTGATAGAAGGCTATGTAATTTACTGCCTGTGATGATCATGATAGTGCCTAGATCTATGAAAAAGGACTGAATCATTTTTATGCAGAAGCTTGGTGGGCACTGAATTTGAACACAAAGAAGAAAGGAAGAAGTCTTGAAATAGATGGTGTGTATGATTCTGTTCTTTCAAGAAATATATGACCACTGTTTCATTGTGCTAGACTCAATGAACCAATTTATGAATTAACAAGTGGCAGTGTGAAGTAGCAATTGCTAAAAACAGCATGTGTTAATCAATGATTTAAGAAAATAATTGTGCATGTGTAGACTTCCATTCATAAAGAGCAAGGAATTGAGGGTGAGTTTTCTGAAAGAAGAAATTAGTATGTGTATTTACATCTGAGTATTATTTTTCTCCAAGATGCAGAAACAAAAAGCAAAATGAAAGTAGGTAAAATCTGTCAATCAAATTATATTCAAATGTAGAATTAAGTGCAGTATTGTCCTAGTAACTCACAAAGTGTCTCCGAAAAGTTACCTGTGTATAATAGTTTTTAAAGCTACAAGCCCGTCTCCTTACTTTCGTTGTTCTAACCTCAGGAATAAACAGAAGCAGAAGAAAGAGTATAGACAGCTTCCATTGCCACTTGCAAAGGCTCCTGAGCACTGTCACCGGGGATTAGGTTAGTGCCATGGCTGTTCTACAGGTGGATAATAGTAGCTATAAGAATATGCTATTGAGTAATTCTAAGACTGGGAGGCTTACAAATATGAACATGTACTTTCTGATACTCTCAAAAAAATGAAGGAATCTGTCCTGTCAAACATTGCAAATAATGAAATATAACCAATTCTAAACTGTGCTTTTAAATAGTCTACTTCTTTGTAAAAGCATCTCAAGTATTTTCTCCTACTCTAATATTAAGTTGAAGCTCGAGTTTGTTTCTTTTTCTTCTTTGAAAAGCTTAGTTTAACATTAAAGATAGACATACAATGAAAAATCAAAATTAAACCCCTATGTCATCAGTCTATTTCTACATATATGACTACTGCTGAAGTGAATAAGCTCTGTACTTACATAAGTGATGAGGTAATTAAGATCCTGCTTTTCTCTTTTCCTGTGCCTGCTGGTTAATTCTAAGATTAGTGTTCAGTTTAAAGTTGAGCTTCACACAACGTTTCAATATCATGCTGTAGATAAATTGTTGGAGTCCTGAACATTAAATCAATAGATTGTCTGTCTTATTCAAATAACCTAGTTTCCCTTAGGTGAGCTCCGTGCTGGCACCCTAGTGTGAAACTCATTATGTTTCTTGTGCACTAAAATATGACATGCTATCTAATAAATTATGAATACTACATGTTATAAATACAAAGAAGTTTACTTATTGAAAGAAGAGTTTGACTTTTCACTGTCTTAGAATTCAGTTTCAGGTAAATATTAACCTGGGACAGTATAAGCCATTTTTAATAAAAAAGTAAAATAAAAATAAATTTAGAAATACCAGATCAGATAATGGAAAATTAATTTATATATATATATATAAAAATTAGATGTCAAGATGGTGGTTAGACAGCAGTTGTGCATGCAGATTAAAGTATTTTTGTAAGAAAAGCAGGAAGGAAAGAGAGAGAGAAATGGAAAGAATTAGAGCTAAGGGCAAACTTTCATACTAAACACCAAATCTGGTAGAAACTGTCATAAGAAGGGCTTATTGCAAACAATAATTTTTGAATAATCAGATCCTAGTAGAATAAATGACTCTTTCAATTATGATTAAAATAATACTTTAGATAAGAGAGACTATATACTTCATGCTACTGCTCCAAATTGAAATCCAACTGAAAGTCCAAATATTGACGATGTTGCTTGCTCTAAATTCTACTAAAACTGCACTATCACCTCTTAAATTCTGCCTTAAATGCATTTATTTCTGGAAAGTCTGAAGTTAATAAGACAAAGTATGATGGAGAGAAGTGGGTACAGAAGGGAAACTACCCATTAAGAAGTAGGCAAATGATTTAAGGAGAGAAGTGTTGCAGAGAAAGGTGACTGTCAAACAGAAAAAAAAAATAACTGAAAAGTAAAGATTTATGACAGTGAAAACAAAAATAAAAGCTGATTTGGTGTAGAAATGATCCTTTTCTAAAAATCTATAGATTGATCATATCAAAATTTATTATAAGTTTTCTGTTACTTTTTATGATCTATTTAAGAAGTTGCAGAGCAGTGAAAATTATCCATAGGAAATTATTGTTGCCCTATGCAAAGGGAATCCTTTCCACAGGACAAGATACACATTCTTATCAAAAAGAAAAATAGGGATGAAAGAAAAGATCACAAATATCAATAGGAGAAAATGTCTTATGATTTTATAATTTAAAATCACCCAGATTCTCATGCACCTCACAACAAGATATTCTGGGACTGCTGAATTCCTAAATGTGTTATATTCAAACAAAATGCATTGTTGAAAGCATTGAAGGAATTAGAGGAGCATTTGTTATTTCATCATATTAAAGTATACAAAAGGAAAAAAAATACTGTGTTAGTTAAAATCAAAATTGCTAAGAGGCTGAACACTGCCAGAGAATATGATGTTAATCAGCCACGTACGTGAACAGATTCCTGCTTTTGTATGTGTCCACCTACCAAGAAATGCAAACCCAGCATTAGTACTGGCCCGACAGCTATGCCCTTCCTCACAGACTCTGATATCAATTCTAAATTAGTGACAACCCATTCTCATACAAGAAGCTATAATGAATGGATTTGAATTCTACTGTATTTTTACTGGAAGCAAGTATCACAAGCTCTTTTCTCTCATGCTCCCCTCCTGTTAAAGACAACATTGTGACTGACTTTCCAGTTAAACAGAATTGTTTCATATGAGCTTTAAAAAAGATGTCATTAAGTACCATAGGGAGTTGGATCAATGGTCCATGATTCTTTTAAACATTTTTTTTTTTTAATATATATTTCAAACAAAAATCAATTTAGTATACAGTGGGGGTTTTTTTCTTAGAGGAATGTCTGTAATATTCTGTACATTACTCAACACCTAACATCACGAATCCTTGATGAACTTACAGATTACTTCTGACAATTGCATGAACAATCCCACTAATGTCAATGATATTATTTAGATTAAATTTATACAGAAATATTTGGAGAATGACAGCAAATCTTATTGAACAGAAATCTCACAAAGATTTGCTTTTTTTGCTGCCTCAAATAGCAAATATTAGCTTAAAAGTCAAGCTGGTAATACATATTAACATATTTCAAATCATAAGCAAAATAATTTTTTATTAAATCTCCAACATTTCTATTTCTCCTCCCGAAACAAAACTCTAAATGAGAAGTTCTGCCATAAGACTTCCACTTTTTAGTTAAAATGAAACAAAAAATATTTGAGCTCAGTATGAAGGTCACTTTTGCAGACTCATGCAGACCTTTAAAGTCCTAAATAATATGCTGAGTTGAAATGCTGTCTTCAACGTCTTGTGATGGGATGGTTACTTCTTCACTGCTGATGTGTGACTTCCAACTGTTTTCTGTCCATTCTGTGAAATACCATACCATTACACAGAAACGCTGATGATCCTAATCAGGCGTTAACCTCGTGAAGGCAGATACTAGATGGACGAGCCGCTTTTTGCCCACTCTGCTAACAGTAAAGGAGATACTTCCCCCAAACAGATCTCATGTGCATTCTCATAGCCTATTGCCATCAGGACCTTGATGGATCAGCAAAAGTATTTTATACTAAAAAAATTAAAACAAAATAAAAGCTGTTGTCACAGAATCCCATTAGACTGTCTGTTGGTTTGTTGGTTTAAAGGAAAATCAGTGGGATAATTGATGGCCAGAATGTAAAAAAAAAAAAAAAAAAAAAGGATTTTCCTTTATATTTAAAAGTTTCTTTATTGAAAAATTTTAGACACTTTTTCATAAAATGAATTTTTACTTTTTCTTAAAATGACATTATTTCTTCACGCCTTAATGTCGCCTCACAAGTTTTGCTATAATGTAATACAGTGATTCGACTCAGGTAGCAGCTACATTCTGATCAGGGTTACATATGATCAATAGAAACATGTTAAAAAATAAAATATTCTTCAGAATTTTACTTCATAGCCTTATATAACACTTAATAAAGGATCTACCTATTCACTTTGATCTTCATTTTTTATTGTTTACATTAATTCAATCTTTCCACAAAAGTCATCTTTTAATATCAAGACATCTTTAATTGGCTTTGAAACTGTATTCTAATGGAATTTTCTCAGATAACCTTTAACAGTTTAAACAGGTTAAATTTTAATGTCATTTATGTTGGAAAGGCGTTCAAAATATTATACTATTAAATATTTAATGACATCATTATGTAAAATTTAGCTATTTTCAAACTAGGCTCAGGAGGCCAGAGGTATCATTCCACACTAGTTCTTGAATCATTAAACAGATCTACTGAGATTTGTAATCTTTTACAAAATTTAATAATATGGTTTAGGTTGCTGCTAACTTTGCAAAATATAGTATTCTTGCACAGATGTGACTGCTAATTAAAAAGTCTCTTGTGATTGTGAACGAGTTTCAGGGTGCTGTTTTGTTCATGTTTGTATCATTTAGGAAAATTTGGAGCATTCAAGTATTTGTGTATTCATAAACATAATGTACATAAAAGACTACACTCAGTCCTAACTACTGCATAGAACTATAAGAAAATGAAATTCACATGCAAGTGTCTTCAGTGGCTTATATCTACAATATTGTTGTCACTAAAAGAATTAATCCATAATGCTTGCCAGTCAAAAAGTTCTGTAATAACACTTGTACTATAACTCTTCCGAAGTAGTCATTTGTTGAAATATTTGTAGACCATGTTTATCCAGTATCCAGGTGGATTAAAAAAAAAAAAAAAAAAAAAAAGGGAAAAAAAAAAAAACAAAAAAAAAAAAAAAAAAAAAACCCCAAACAAACACAGAAAAGCACAAAAGAGTGGTTTGTGACTGCTTAATTGTGCTTTAAACTAGCTTTCCCACCCATTTTCAATGGGTGATGGAAAATGACAGGCTGTTAGCAGAAATCAAAATAAGAACACGGCTGTGTTAAAGTTAACCAGAATTCCTTTGAAATGAAGAAATATTAAAACACTTAAAATCATAGAATAAGAATGTGAGATAAAAATGCAGTCACCTATGTAGTAGTAATTATAGTACAACACAGTGTCATAGGTTTCTGTAGCTGAATTTCAGTGAAGCAGGGGCTTCCAGGATGGTTTCTGTTAGAAGCTGCTAGAAGCTTCCCCTGTCCTGTGGAGCCAATGACAGCCACGTCCAGGAGGAACTTCCTGCTGGTGGCCAAAGTTGAGCCATTGAAGAATCATAGTCACACCTTTATGATGACAGATTTAAGAATTTAGGAGTGTTGCACAGTTGGAAATTCCAGCCATGAGATAACAACGCAGAGTGAGAGACCAAGGTTGGGGCAGGAAGAGGAGAAGGAGGGACTCCATGCTGGAGTTGGATGAGGGAAGGACTAGGATGGAGTGAGATCCTGGAAGAGACTTGTGGTCATGACTCATGGAAAAGAAGACCCATGCTGGAGCAGGTTTTTTCCCCAGAAGAAGTGTTGCCCGGGGAGTGGACATACTTTGGAGAGGTCTATCGAGGACTGTCTCCTGTGGGAGGGACCCCATGGGAGCAGGGGAAGGACTAAGAGTTGCAGCCCCCCTGCAGACCGTGGTGCAGCCCATGGTGGAGCAGGTTGTCCCCCTGCAGCCCACAGAGGACCATCGGGGTGCAGAGACCCAACTGCACACAGTGGAGTGACCCACAAGACAAGAACAATGGCAGCAACAACAACCAACTGCAAAATCCCCATTCTCTGTTCTCTCAAACTGCTGGAAAAAGGGAGGAGTGGGAGGAGAAAGGTGTTTTTAAGACTGATTTATTTCTTGCTTTTTAGTTTTAGTACTTTTAGTTTTAGTTCTTGTCTTGTTAGTAATAAATTTAAGTATTTAGCCACTCTGAGTTTGCTTTACCATTATCTCTCATCTGGTTATTTGCCTTTTCTCTTTTTTCCTGTCCCTCTGGGAAAGGGTGGGCCTGGAGGTTTGAGTGGACACCAGGTGAAAATTGCTACATACAGAAATAGAAGACTTTACAGTGATTTTTAGAGGCAGATATACTTCTCTAGGTCCCCCATAACTGTGTTAAAGAGTAACTCAAACATAATATTTGTAAAGCATATTATACTTAACTTCATTGAAGTTGCTCCTTTCAAAATTTATGGAGAAAAACACCATGATAATAATATACTGTGTAACTTTATCTAGGAAAGTTCTCCTATTTATTGATTCTTTTAGATGGATCCACTGTTAAAAGATGTGATTTTTATTATAATATTTTACACTACTTTATTGCACTACATTACAAAAAATTCTAACACTATTTTAATACAATTTGGGAAGTATTAAAGTAGCATTATGAAAAAATATAGAAGGAAATATTGAAATTGTGGGACTAGGAAACTTTTATTTATTGACAAACATTTTCCTCCTTTTCTATGTCTTTCTTTCTCAGATCATGCTTGGATTTTAGAACCCTTATATGTAAACAAAGTTTGCAGATTGAAAGAAATAATTAAATCAATAAAATAGCTGTGCTTAATATGGTGTAAAATAATATATCTTAAAAAATAATACATTCTCATCTGCAAGTACGTATAGAAACCTAAACAGTCTAAAAAATCAATTTCTGTCTGAGAAATACCAGAATAAGGAAAATTAAAAATTCTCTGAAAGTTTTACTTTAATCACCAGGTTGCTATTCCTCTTTCTTGTACTTTAGCATAGCCCTAATTGTTATGTTTAACATAATTTTATTCATTCCTCCACATAATCTTTGTGACTACAGAAATGAAACAACTCAGTGTCTTCAGAAGAAAATGTAATTGAGAATGTATTGCTAATATTCATTATACTTTGTTAACTGCCAGTGTGTCTGTATGTGAGGAAGTATGTATAATTCAGAAACTGATAGCATGAGCAAAAAATGCATATACTTTTCTGTAAAATTAGGGCACCAGTTTCAGTGCTTGAAATCTGATAACCCCATAAAAATGGTCAAGATGTTAGAAAGAATATGTGACATATAAAAGGAAAAAATCTGTCATGAAAACCCCCAGTTTTATCCAATGTATATCTCAGCTAAAGCTGCAGTCCTGTGTTGTAGAACAGATAAGCTGATGACAATCTGTGGAATTTTCCCATCATTTTAGATTCCCTTGCAAGAATTCTATCTGCAACACAGTTTTCTCTTCCTTGCTTCAGGACAATGCTGTGCAGATGAGAATTTTTACCTGAAAGGTTTAGTAACAAGACAACAAAGATGAAAATACTAGATCACTGAGTACAGTTGTTGGATCTGAAATTTTGCTTCTGTTGAAATGTCTTACCAAAAGTAGAAGTAATTCCTCTTGCAAACATATTATATATATGCTGAATTACCAGACATCTCTCTAAACCGGAAAAATCTTAAAGTAAACTATGTAGTCATTCCTTCTTCGGGGTTATGGATTTAAGAAACACAATATTGTTGTGGGGTTTAAGTAATTCAGTGTATTTATTTGGGGGCTTATTCGTTTTTTCTTTGTACATGTAACCAACACAAATGTTCACAATATTTCATGTATTTTATACTAAAATGATCAGAGAATAAAGAAGAAATTTGGGGATTAATACAGAAAGGACATTTAACTTCTAATGTTCTTTCGTATGTCAGGTTTCAGTTGTGTAACTGTGCTAAGAGTTCAATAAAATTCATTTAAAACCACCATGCCGGGAAAAGATAGTCTTATTAGCCACAATGAGTCACTATTCTTGAGCCGTTAAATGCTGTTGGAGTATACTAAAATAGAAATGCCAAAAATATCCTTTGCTCNTGAGTTAGTGGAAAACCCAGTGGAAAAATGCTGATTTATATGTCTCCCAATGTTAAACCTAAGATTGTGATACGCATTTGGTGCTGACAGTTCTAGACTTAACTATTCCTTTTTCTCAAATTCAGTTGATTGGAAAAATAACTGAATTTGAAAGGTAAAGAATGAACACTGCAATTGATCAGTAACACGTAGAAGTGTGGAATAATTTTGAAATCTAGTGATAGAAATTAAAAATGCAGAATTGAAAATAAGGAGAATGAATAAATAAGTAAAGCAGGCCATGCTTTTTCGGACAACCAAACTTTTCAAATCCAGACAGCTACAAACATGCATAGCAGAAAAAAAGATGACATTGCTGATATATAAAGTAGAAATATGCCTACTTTGTAGGCACTACAATTAAATTAAATTGAATAAGTGAGCGATTAAAGTTCTACTTCTGAACATATGAGGACAGATGTTAGACTATTAGCTAATATGGAGAAAAACAATTACTAGGTTTGAGCATGTAGCAAAACCAGAAATAAAAAGGATTTCAGCTCATAAAACATATTGAAAGCTGGTGAGAACAACAAAGTCATAGAGTCTCCTGTCAATAAACATAAAGTTATAAGTGAACTAGGGAAAACCTGGGAAGAAGTTTAAGACTGGGCAGGAGACTAACTTCTAAAGAAACTCTCTTTGCCTTGCTTGCTCTACTGCCCAAGAAGTTACACAGTAAGACAAAAATTTCTGCAGAGCAGTATAAACAGACTATATTAGACTGAGCCCACTGTACTCTGGCATTAAAGTTTCAGTACTCTGCTACAGTTTTTGTTTTATTTATAAAAAATATTTCTGAGATTTAAATTATTAAAAGCAATAGAAACAAATTCAAAGGTATTTCCTTTTGACATTTTGGATAGATAGAAAAATTCTGCAGATGTAAAGAAAGGTAATACAGTTTTTTTGGACAGTGATTCTCAATTTTTTATCAAGTCCACAGGGAAAATTGCGATTCCTCCCAGACTGTTCTTCAGATGTTGATATACTGTAATTACTGCACAACTCTAGGCTAAGAAACAGGAAGTGTAGCAAAAGAGTATCTCATCAGAACCCTCAAGCAAACAATTTTACAAAGCTTTTACAATAACACTACACTGACTAAAAAAATTTCTGAATAAATATATGTTCATTTAAGCATGTTTCTAGTTTGAAAGTTTCATTTTCTACAAGCAACAGTAGAGTAAACCATTGTAAATTCTGGCACTTTCCAAATGTGTAAGATTGTTTTAGCAATAGTATTCTCAGTTAGTGAGAGTTCATGACCGGATTGAGTCTTAATTTCAGTTTTTTCATGTAAAAGAATCAAATATCATAAAAGGCCAGTATTCATACATGACTCAAGACATAGGGCAGTACTATACCAGAAGGAATATCTCTACAGGGATGACTTAAAACAGAGCAACAGAAACGTGTCAATTGCCTTGGATGGTCTGTGTTAATGGTACTTCCCCTCAACACACATGCTACATATCATGGGGGAAGCTTACACTCCACCATGTTTCTGCACAGTACCCAAGTGTAAGACTTCAGTCCCAGAGCTACAATCTCAACCAGGAGTTTTACTTTAAAAATATACAAAGCACCAAGAATTCTCCAACAGAACCTTTAGAAGAGTCCTTGAGGTAAAGAGAAGACACTGAACGTCTTCTCAGGAGATACTTTTACTGATTACTTCAGCGGAGGAGGGGAAAGGAAAAAAAAAAAGAAAAAAAAAAAGAGAGAGATCTTAGCAAATGTGTAAAAAGGTAACACAAATCCAAAACAAAGCATTACACAGAGCACTGACTTAGCGCATGCTAACACATACAACTTAGCCAAATCCAAAGCATTTGTTACCCAGTTACTCAAAATATTAAGACAGAAGATTAAGAGAAGAAAAAGGAGTAAAGAAGGAGAGAAGACTAACAGAAAAATACCTATCACCACAGAGTCCTCTGCAAGTCTAGTTTTACCTGGCCAGGTGTAGGTCTTGAGTGAAGTGGAGACCATGTGCTGCTGTTTTTATGTGCTCTGTCCCCTGGGGCCACCCGTCCCAGGCAGGACTCCCGGCCCACTGGCCACTCTGGGACTCCAGGGCAGGGTGAGGGGCGGTGCTCCTGGAGTGCCAGTCGATCTGAGGCTGGGCTGGGGGATCCAGGGTGAGGTGCAGGCTGTGCTCCCGGGCTATCTGTGACTTGCAGGTGCTCCTGGGTCTCCCCAGGAGGCTCACAGGGGCTGGTCTGTGGGTACAGCATTGCCTCACCTCTGTGAGACTGTCCCTTCCCACACACACATGCATCTGAGTTAGTTCTGACCCAATAATTAATATAATAATTCAGTGTCTGACACTAGGGTAAGTACTAAGGGTTTTCCCTGCTTCTGTCTTATTAGCTCAAGAGATATTTTTGCTTCCAGACTTAATAATCATCACTCCAGAAAGGCTGAAAGCCACTGCCCCAAACATAGCTCAGTAAGACGTCTAGCTTCCTGACCCCATTTCTTTTCAATGTTATGCTCATCATTAACAGTATCGTAATAAAAGCCTAACTAATTTTTCTTGTAAATCTTATTTCAAGAATTTTATATAAATGTCAATTTGCCATAATTATTTCTCTAAAGAAACGTAATTATAATTTCCCACACCATAAAACTTGATATTCAGATGTTCTCAAGTATTTCAGATAAAGTTCCAACATCACGTGCTAGAACTGAGTGTGTAATTCTGAGCCTCATTTAGTGAACTGTACATCAAAATCCAACATCTTACTTCCTCATAACACAAATTGGTTAGGGTATATTAGAAGGTACAATTGCAGAGCAAACTAAGATGCCTTCCCACATATCAAGAGGCAGCTGTTCCTAATCTTGTCTTGAATGTGGGCATACATTTCCCCAGGCACGGTGGGGAAACAAAACATTTCTATGTGTATGTGGGGACTACCACTGTTGCTTTGCCTCTGCTTTGCTACCCAGCCAGATGTAAAGATTCGTAAGGGTTATTTGCCGAAAAAAAACATTTATCACACATTTTTACCATTTTACAGATAATATCTTTCAATTTGGAATCAGTTAGTTGAAATAGGGAAATTCTTCTTCTGTCGGGAGAGACACCTGTCAGGGACTGCCAAGAGAATAATGTTTGCCTATGGATGAAACTGTTTGCTGCTGCCACAAACACCTGTTGTATACCCTTTGCCATAGAGCTGCAGTTCTTGCAAGTTTTTGTACTGTTCAAGTGTTATAGTTAGGATAAAAGATGTATTAGATAGGTAATTAATACCATTCTATTACTTCTGCATGTCCAACTGTTCTGCTTGGTTCTGGGAACCCTGGTTACTGCCCCCTGATTGGTTCATGTACCCCAAAACCCCATTGGCTAACCATTGGAGCAATACAGCTCCACCCTATAAGGCTAAGCCACCCCCAGTTCTTCCTTATAAGTTATAAACCTTCCCTCCCTTTTCCTTTTGTGTCGTGGTCCTAACTCCACCCAAGTTCTAGAACCCTCCAACTGAACCCTATAAGTATCCCATGCTCTCCTTAATAAAGTGTTCACGCCTGTTCACACCCCTTTCCCCACATGGACCATGCCTTCTTTCCCTTTCGGACCGTGACATTCTTCCACGAACACAGATGATAAATTCAGCTACACTATTTTTGTGGAGTTCACCTGCTATCAGTCACCAATGTTTGATTAGTCTTGCTTTTAGGTCATCCTCTTTCACTCTGCCCTCTCTATCCATCAGTAGTTTATTAGAGTTTTTTTCTGCCAGTATTGATCTTTCTGTTGCCATTCTTGCATCAAGGTTACAAGACCTCACTGTATTATACACACAGAGTGTAAAATTAGAGGTGAATACAACTAGCCTGTTAAACAGCTTCATATTACATCAGACCATTTGCTTAAGTTACTACTGAATTTTTAATCTGTTTTGTATTCAGTGTAGATTTAGATGCTATTAGAAGCTACACAAGTATATATGGTTTGAGAGTTGCCTATCTGAGATTTCCAAGCATGATGCTCCTCTAGCTAAACATCAGCAGAGTTGTCTGAAATATCTTGGTACAAAAAGAAAGTCTTATCATTGAGTAATTCTGTAGTAAAATTATTTTCCATAATACCATATCATAAAATAAAATAAGAAAGTAAGTTTTGAAATTAAAAAGGTTTCCAGCCTCATTGGATAAAATATTTTACAATTACAGATTCTGCTGTCATGTCCTCACACACTTCTGGGATGATTATATAAACTCCAGCATCCTGGCTTCGAATTCCATCGTGTTGCGTTACTTGGGCCCTGCCAAGAATTGACAAAGTAACAAGCATAAATAGCATAAACTAAAGCCAGTTTCCAGAATGCAGCAATGTCTCTCAGACATGCAGAACTTATAGACAGTAATGCTTTGGAATTCTGATCTGCCTTATGTGAACCTTAACCTAAATTAATGAGCTGCTCTTTCTGCTTTCTAAACAGGGTATTAGAACCTTTTTGCAATTTTTCTTTGTCTCCCACTATAATCACTGTCTTGCTGGGATAGCGCTTAAGTCTGCCATTCTTCATGAAGAACAGTTTTTTCAAGCACTTTTAACCATTCTTGTGATAGTAGCAGTCTTATGTGAGATAAAGGTGAAATGGAGCTATATGTTACCATTTTAATATGGGCACTTAACTATATGACAGTGGAACAGTTCTCCTACTGCCTGCATGTAGACTTTCAATACAGCAGCCTAAAATCATAGATCTTCCTTCAGAATCCTACAGAAGAGTCTAGTGGTACATAAGCAATTTCTCATACTTGCACTGTCCTCCTGTAGGGAAGCAAGGCTGTCACTCATCTATAATTTTCCTTTCTGACAGATTGGAAATAAAACCTGAACAAAATTTTAAAGTGAAAATCAGCTATGATAATATAGAACTGTGACATTGTAGCATATTGTTTGCACTTATAAAAGTTTTTTATCAATTTAAAAAATTGATATCTTGAGGTAATTAGCCAAAAGTAAGTAGCACATCCTTGATGTGTATATTAGATTATGATGGAAAGAGAAAAAGGAAAAGAACAATCCTGTTGGGCTAAAAGAACAACTGTTTGAATCGTAATGAAGCCAGTCTATTTGACTGAAATAGGGACTAGGGAACTGAAACAACTGTTTGATAAACCATCTCTATGTTATTCAGTGAAGTAGGAAGATCAGCAGCAGTGATTCTGTCGCCACCAAAAACTGGCAGAATTGTTTATAGTTCACTGGCAGTCTTACTGAATGCTGAGGGAAACACTTTTAAGTTCTAAAAAAAAGTCATAGCCAAGGAAACTGGATGAAAGTTTCACTGTGTCTGTATCAACCTTCTTTTTCCACCAGCACTGTGTCGGGTTTGCTAAGCTCCCCGCCAAACACAGCTATGTGCCGGCTAGCTCTCCCCACCCCACTCCCGACAAAAGGAAAAAAAACTAGTAAAAGGCAAAATTAGTAAAGGAATATATATATATTTATAGATATCTTATATANAAAAGAAAGACAGACAGGAAACTCCCTCCTGTCTTTATACACCTGATTACGTAAGGGAATGATATGGAATACTTCCTTGGTTTTGTATCCCGGTTTCTAGGGAAGGCCTACAGAAAACTACCACAAGCACAAATCCAGACATTACTCTTCTTTGTTCTAGAAGGCATAGCCAGCTGGCTTCTTGCATTTAAAACCCAGTGTACAGGAAAAATATTGATAACCAGATATAAACCTTTTCTTAATTTGCAGGGTCACATTTCCTTAACTAAACCCAGTTATACATAACACAGTTCTTTCACGAAAAGTTTTGGAATAGAAAGGTGTTTCTCCTACAATAAATCGAGGGTCATTTGTGATTTCGTTGTTGGTTGGTTGGTTGTTTTTTGTTTGTTTTAGGGGGATTTTTTAATAATTTTCTTTGCACAATCAGAAACAATAAGGGTTGATTTTAAATCAACATGGATTTTCTATTATTAGTTTCAGCTAGTCTGTATTAGATACTTGCAGTAATCTAAAAAGTGGATGAAACACTAAGTCTGAGCAATAGCATCTAAAATATTTAAAGATGTGAACTACATGTTACTCAAGATAGAGAATAATTCTAGTTGTGCAGTACTTCGAATCCCTAGTTGCATTTGAATTCTTTAAGATTTTACTGAAAGAATCAATATTTACAAATTACAAAAGGACATATAGTAAACTGAGTTAGCACACATCATACAGAGCACTTGTCAGTTTAAAGTCTGAGGCCAGTTTTAAGTGTGTCATGAATTTATATCTGGGTTACAAAATAGATATCTAAAATGACATCCTGAGGCACAGTTAATGAGATTGTCTTATGTAAGGCTATTTGGTAATATGATTATCTGTAATGAGATTATTCTGAAGTAATCCCTTTACAAATTAAATTAATGAATTATATACATTTACAATGCAGGAATGCAGAACTGAAGTGTGCTTAAAGCATTTTAAGGTTAATATCAAAGCATTTATCTATCCCACTTAGGGCCAAGTCTTTATGCATATAATAATATATTGCATTAAATAAGAGGAGGCAAAAAACAAGGAGACATACAGGAAATAAAATGTTGCCAAGAAGAGTATATTATCTTTGTATCACATGTTTTTTGAAAATTATAGCCAAATAATTAAAGAGAAAACAGCTTCTGCCTGGGGCCCAGTACCAGATACTGTAGGTAGGAGAATCAAAGGGAATACTAAAACTTAGTATTGAATCTTCTGAGTTGGAGAGGAAGGGCAAGATAAAATGATTTCTCATCCTGCTGAAAGAAAGACACATAAGGAGAAGAGAAAGTATCAGAAAATCGCATTGCAATCAGAAGTTGCATTCAGCTTTGTCCATCAGAAATGGAGCTAGTTGGGAACTTTAAAATAAAATACTAAATTGGAGGTAAAGGGGAGAAGATGTAAGTATTACTGATTTAATCATTTAATCTATGTGCTGTTTCCTGTTATGAGAAATGAGCCTGGTTATAAGTAGCTTCTTTTAGCCACTTGATTGTTGTGCTAATAAAAACTGTGGAAGCTATCAGGCACACTGTGGTAGGGATTTTGTAAAGATCTTGTGTTATCTCATTGATAAACCCAAACAATCATTAGGAGACGAAACACAAAAAAAATCTCTTGTAAATTTTCTGTAATAGCATTCAATGATGCATTTAATTGCCATAAAGGCAGGAGCCAACATACTGTGAATAACCTGACTCACCTCCAGTTTTGCCTTACTGAGAAATGTTTAGTAGCACTGTTATTTTTCAGGAAATAACTCTGCAAGAGCTTTCTGCCTTGTTGGGTAATGCTTATTCTCTATCTCTGTCAGTATGATCTAAAAGTATTTTGTACTGGTGACTTTTTGCCACTGATAATAGAGACATTTACCGAGTGAGTTAATTTGTCCTCCGCTTGAAGTATTTGAAATATCATTTAATCTGGTTTTGAAGAACTTAAATCTAAACATTGAAGTGATTTGTATCATATAGATCTATATCAAGTAGTCAAAGTCATATATCTAACAAAGTATTTTGGTTTCTAAGATGCAGAATTCCATTTCTTCTCTTTGTCTTTCTCCTAGCTGCCACAGAACCCATGCTCTTCCCTGTGCAGGCAGGAGCACCACTGCCAAGCAGGACCCCTAATATTTGGTAACTTGTTCAAGAGTCTCTCTATTAAGCTGTTGCCACCCTGCCTTTGCAATGACTTTATCTTAGGTCCTCTGGTGCCTACTTGATCAGAGAATATTGCTCAGTACTACACAAAAATTAAAGATTTAAAAAATGCCCAAATGAAATAAAAAGTATTTAATAAAAACAACACAGAGTGGCAATGGAAAAAGAATGTATCAGAGATAGTACCTTTTCTATGTGCCAAATTCCATAGAATTTAATGTGTTCAGTTGCTTTAAAGGGGAAGAAAACAATACTAACTGCCACACCGCAATCTGAGAACTGAGGATATCGTTCACAAGAAGCAAAAGATTGCATGGAAAATGTGAAATTTGATGGTGACTCTGAGATTTGATTTGTCCAACTGGGCAAGGAGCTTTTGTCATTATGGCATGTCATCTGAAACAAGGCAGTAGGGAAAGGACATTACTTTCATGCATTATAATTTGATAAAATTATGCCAAAAAGATACTAAAACAACAGATTTTACCATGTAACTATGAAACCGGAGATGAAACATATAAGTCAGTAAAACCATAACAGTGAAAATGGAATCAAATCAATCACTTCAGACTAATGAGAGCTTTGTCCTGTGGCCTGATTGCCTGTCAAAGAACATTAGATACTGGAACATTATTCCTGGAACATGTACTCCAGTTTAGTTTCTTCCTGGAAGAATTCAGTGCATGTGCTCTGCAGTGGTAGGGTGATGTTGAGACCAAGTAGAGTGAGTGGTATGGTGGGGACATTTGCTTTGTAACTTCACTACTGATCTCAACTAAAACACTACTTTAGATGCCTCCCCAGGACTGCTGAAGTACTACTCATTAGGTTAGCTCATTTTCTGATTTTAATGCATCAGTAGAAAGAAGGACAACATTGCTTCTAGTACAGCAACTGAAAGCAACGGACATACCTAGGTTTCTTTAGAATTAATTCAATCTGATATTATAAAGGACATTAAAGCTTGCAGATGTTTTTTCTTGGTAGAAACTGAAATCAGGAGATAGTGCCTACAGTGTGCTACTTGACAACTGTATTATAATGGTACAGCAGTCATCTAAATAGATATCCTACTTGTCCTCTGTTTCGGATTCTTGTGTGTCTGATAAATTTTTCCATTTTTGTGTATATCATAATATTTATATTCACAGTTTCAACCAAAATATTACTTACCAATACCCTGAAAATGTTGTACTCTGAATGTGCCCAAAAAAACCCACTGTAAATGGAATGATAACAATGCTATTACAGTTAGAGGTAGCATTCATGTCTTTAACATGTTTAGCTAGATATTCACCTTTGCAGTATGACACTTGTCTTATCTGTGTGCCCACCTCTTTGGACAGAAATTTGCAAACTGGTTCTGAGTTACTGTCCCCAGAAAGCATCTGGGCATGTCCTTAGGCAGAACTAAACTACAAAGGTCAGCAGCAAACTTATCAGGGTGGAGAGTGCCAAGCCTGTCTCTAAGACATTGATTATTCATTGTGTTACCTAAAGAGGTCACTCCATTACAATCTTACTTGCTCTCCGAATTTCAAAATCATTTCCATGCCGAATTATTCTCCTCAGCAGTCTTGGGGCAGACTCTGCCTCCCGCTGTAACAAGATTAAGCTCATTCCATAACTGTCTGAGCACTACTTTGGGATCCTGGCGAGCTTCCTGCCTTGCTGAAATCATGATGAAGCATCTGCTGTGCCATTTTCCAGTTTTGGCATATGCATCCTTTAAGAAAGGATATTGTGACATAATCAGTGGAGCACAAAAGCCCTTACTGACTTAAAGACCCACAGGGCTATTGCCATCTGCTTATTAATTAGGTGCACTAGGTCCTGATTGTTACATATGGAATGAACCAGGCTGTTGGTGACTCAGTCCACCAGAATGCTCTAGTTATAAGGAAAAGATTTTCAAAAAAGAGAAAATAAGTGTCCTTGTTTGAATTGTCTAGTACAAATTCTCTCAGTGTTATAAATGCAAATCATTATTCCTCCTCTCTACTAAACGGGTTGGATGAGACCTCTTTTCCTGTCTTGTTATAAAATCTGTATAACATAGGGGCACGCCACTCTAGGGTGGAATGACAGCTTCAAATTTCTTCCTCATATTTTCTCTGGGTTTTTCTGTTTTAGTCAACCAAGACCATGATTACCCACTGTGTAGAATGTTCTACTGAAACCAATCATTCAGTAAGCAAAAACTAAAAACTCCCTAAAAGCATCTTTGGATATCTCAATATATAACATTATATATTCTGTGTTTGTTTGAAAGACATGCCCGGCAAAGTTACAAACAATCTGCACGTCACTTCTGGAACATTGTAAAACTGGCAGTGTGTTTTCTGTTAGACTGATTATTAAATTTTAATTCTTTATATAACTATATCACTCCCAAAATTCATTTTATACCAACTTTGCATCTTGGAAGAGAAGGTCTTCTACTGAAAAGGATGTTACTCTTGAGTCTTTTTAGGAGCACCCTTAAGTGCAGCAAGAAGGCAGTGGGAAATTTACAGTTGGCCCTTCCTGTCTGTGTCTCTCCAAGTCATACAAAACTTCTACATGGCAAGAAGGCTGATCATAGAATCATGGAATGGTTTGGGTTGAAATGGACTTTTTAATATAATCTAGTTATACTAGATTATAACTCCCTGCCATGGGCACAAACAACTTTCACTAGTAATTGAGTATACATCTATTGCAGTGTAGGAGTCTAAGAATTGCCACTTCTTTCTTAAAACCTTAAAAAGTATAGTACTTGTTTACAGCACCTCACTAGATAAATAGATTCTGCATTACATGTGTATAATTCCAAAGCATAAACCCTTCCAGTAAAAATATGTCAACATCTGAGAAAACATCAGTAATATGGCAAGTACTGCAGAAAATATGTATGCTACTGCGGAAACTCTAAGACAATTCCTTCAGAATTAAGACAATCCTAATTATTTCACTGTAGCTTCATTCTGACCCCTAAAACTGGGGTTGTTTAAGATTGTTTAAGGTGTTTCTTAGCATTATACAATTTTAGGTAGGACAGATTATTGAATAAACTGATCCATACTGCTAGTTACAGAGTATTTTTATTTTCAGGATCTAAAACAGTTCCATGAAGCCTGGAGCAAAACAGAAGGAATCTTGCAATGCAGCAAGGTTGAACTTTAAACCCCCATGGAAATGAATTATGCATATGGATTGTAGATACAGTTTTAAGCTTTAGAAATAATCTTGTATTCTGTTATTTATGATAGAGACATTGCTCCAGAGCATTAAGGTGAGTTAACACAACTCGGAGTTAACATTGCTAAGGAAAGGAATGAGACAAAATAAAACTGTTAATAGACAGGCAAAGGGAGTTCTTTCCCTTGTAATTGGAATAGGCGGAAAAAGGGGAACTTTAAACAAGAAGAAAAAAAGATATTCTGCTAATTCATCAGCTGCCCAGGATGAGTATGAAAAAGTTTGAGCTATCCAATAAAAACAAATTGTCGACATGCATTCTAATTTCAAAGAAGTTAAAAAACAAAACAAAACAAAACAAAACAAACACAAAAAAACCCCACCAAATATAGGGTTTGGGGTTTATTTTTGGAGACTTTTGCAGTGAAGAAGTATTGTTGTAAATTAAATACTTATTTTCTAGTAAAAGATGAAATCTTGCATACTGTTGTCAATACATTTAAATTTGAAAAATAAATCCTTTCAGTATTAACTGTCAGCTTCTCATTGCTCTATTTAGCAGGTGAAAAGGATTTTCTCTCAGGGAAATAATGCTATACAAGCTGCTTGTTCAAGAGTTTCTTTGTTTTAGTATATATTTGGTAAAAAATATGATTTTTTAATGCAAATAAATGCCTCTTGTAATCACCGTGACACTTTTTATTTTGTAAAATAACTTTTGTTCTGGCACCATGATTGTGTACATGGGATAAGGGACCAGTGCCCTTAGCATACAAAAATAATTGTCTCAGAACTGTCATTTCACTAAGAACATGGAACTGATTTATTTTTTTATGATGGATTTGTTGATGATGTTTTCACTTGTCATATTTATCATACACTTCTTATTTGTACCACAGTGACAAAAATCCTTTAGTGCTCAATCCATTGCCTTAGACCTTTCCACAGAAAATTGAAGGTTGTTCTGTGTCAAAAAGTCAAAATTTCCAGTCTTTGAAGTACTGGCAGAAACAACCTTAACATCTACAAATAATTACTAGTTAAACAAATTGGCTTTTTTATGGCCATATCATTATATATTTGAGAATAATGTTGCATATTTAAAGGCGTGTTCTAGATTACAGCTTCCTTTAGGGGAACCAAAATTATTCATTTTGCTTGTAACTATTTATGCATTTATCCATGTGTGTATATATATAATCTCTGATAGTTTTAAAATAGATTATTTATAAAACATCATCACCTAATAGCAAACTAATGAGCCCAGAAAAATACACATGTAAACCTGAATAAGAAAAACAATTTTTTAAAGTGTATTGATTTGTCTAAAGTGTTAAATGTCATAATAGCCATACACTAGAGCACTGAATAATTTAAGTACATCAATGTTTTCTGAATTTCATACAAGTGTAAACTGTCTTAGGTGATAAAATAGATCAATATAATTAAAAAAAAAGAAAAAAGAGTAGTATGTAATGATGAATATATGGGTTGAGAATAGCTAGAGGTAAAACTTATTTTATAATTACAACAACTTTCAGTCATCTTTTCTCTGTTATTCCCATCAGAACACATGATAACCTACAGCCAATTGATTTTAGTCTTTAAATATTTTTTCATTTAAAAGACACCTAAATGAAGTATAACTTTTTTCAAATTACCATCCTTGATATAGAATAGTTATGCAGACTTACTGCTATTAAAGCTATTTCATACAGTTTACAGTTCCTAAGCAATTATATATTCTATAGACTTAAAAGAAGTATTGCTTCTATTCTTGTATGACTGCCATAGCATTTTCTTTAATCAGTCACCTGGGCAGAAAGCCACAGTTTCAGATGTTAAGACTTTTTAAGTATTATAATTTTTTTTCCCTAACAATACTGACTACATTCCAGAATGCTAAGAGTTAAAAGCAAAGGAGAAATGCATATGCTTTAGAACTAGTTGTAACATTTAACATAAAAATATACATTGATTAGCTCTTAAAGTGAACAGAGACAGTGTAACTGCAGGAGATTGTTGATGATGGTTTTCATAACAATATTTATGAAACCTTTTAAATTCTTAGTGGTAAAAACACTTAAAGGAAACAATTCCTTATAAATTGCATAATATTGTGTTAATTTAGAGATTTGTAGATTCAAAAATCTTCTAGAAATACTATGAAGAACGTATGTACCTCTAAATACAGGTTTTCATCCCATATCATATGAAAGACTTTAAAGGATTGAAAATTTTCTTATATAAAAATCTAATTAATTCATACTAATGGACAGATATTTTTAAATATAAATCATACTTTCTGCATCACCTCTGTGTTGATCTTAAAGGATTTAGCAGTAGCTCACACACCAGTTTGAGGAAAGAGACCCCTGTTTTGGCTTTGTCTGATGGAGGGGAAAGAAGTGTTATATAAACATTATGCCTTGGCCTTTTATTCTAATTCAGTGTTACTTTATACAAGCAAATTTACGGCATTAAAGATGTTTATAAGAAGTGAGATTCTGATTCAGCTTGAAGGTGTTTGGCACCTATATTATATGAAACACATTATTTATAAAAATTCAATATATGTGCCTACTCTTATTTTCCTAAAATACACATTTTAAGAAAACATCAAGGAATATTAGGCTAACTCTGTATGATAAAATGCTTTACAATAATCTGAAAAATCTTCATTAGCTTCTAAATAAGGATTTAACTCTGCTTTTGAAGTTGTTGACAGTCAAAAGACTGTTAGAATGTTTTCTCTGAGAAATATGAACAAAGTAGTATCAGTTACTTCTTTGATGAAAATCTTCCTTTAACTAAATACATTACACTATGTATGATTTTGAAAGGTAGATGTAGTCTTTTTCTACAGATATGTAGTTACAAGCATATTTCAGAAAAGTCCTATTATTTATTTTCCCTGAATAACATTGCAATTACTTGTTTCTCTCTATGTTCAGTTCTTGTTAGTTTTGGATTATTGCCAGCACATTGCCATTTTCCCATTTTGTTAGCTAATTCTGTATCCAGAGTTCCTGTAATTATATGGTGAATTTCATGTTTATCATGTCTTTTAGTGCATACCTAAGATTTTACTGCAGGTGATCATGGAAACAGAAAAGGCTCCACATTACCAACATAGAAGTCTTCAGCTTGTTCTCTTACATCTTCCCAGCTTATTGCTTGACTCTTCACTGAAGCATTTTGTGACTTAATATTATGAATATTTATTATAAATTGGTAAACAAATTGTAAATTGCATTCATTTACTTAATATACTTCTACTTCTCAGTATTTTTGCATAAAAAGTTGAGTGTCCTTTACAGCTTTCTTTTCAAAGATATTATTATCAAGATGATAAATATGCAAGAGCATACCTGGATGCTTTTTAGTTGCCTTTATGTTTATAGATTCCTATCTGTTGGTAGTCAAACGATAAAGACAAGTTAGGTGATTAATTTTTCCACTGTGGTAATCACATTGATTTAGTTCATATTCATGACATTTCATACTGTTAACAGTCAATGACCCCAAATTAATATAGGAAGAGTTTTGGCAAACCAAAGCACATTCTGACAATGCATTTACAACTATGATTGTGTCCTTACTGTGCAGAGACTGAAATGTCAATTATACCTGTAATGAGTGAATAGTGAATGTATAGAAGAAAAAAATTAGCATATATGATTAGACTTAAAAGTTAAACCATTGTTATTGAAAACCAACACACTAAACATAGTACATGACACCACTGACAAGAACAAATAAATACAAAACACATATAGTATAGAAATGTGAGAGCTTAGCACAAGTACAGAACACCTTTCAAAAGCCATAAAATGAATCTTAGAGAATTAATGAAGCAGTGAACTATCACTTATCTGATGATTTGCAACCATAAATCCTACTAAAGATGGTGACACTTCTATTGCTCAGAAATAAACTTTCTATTTGAGCTTTTGGTAAATCAAAGCTGAAATATTCATCTTGAAAGTTTGGTTTTAGACCAACAGGTCAAATCCTTTGTAGCCAAGAACTGTAGGGCAGCTAGACTTGACTTTTGTACATTTCACTGTGGCTGCTGGTTGAGAGCCGAGATCTTGTACACAGGTTTTGTGTATATTACACATCCATCTGTTTCTCCATCTGGCAAAGAAAAAAAAAAAAAAAAAGAAAATGAACCACAAAAAAGCGTAAGCATAGGAATGCTTTATAAACTCTTTTAACCAATACACCAGTTGTTAGCTTCCTGCTGGTAGCCCTGGTATAAGCTTCATTTAGTAATTATTTCAAGCAGAAAACAACCAACCTACACGTTCAAAAGTAATTACTAGTTCGATTATCCATCCAGAAGTGGGCAATGTTTTTTCTTAAGATGCAGAAACAGAAGCATTATAATATTTGTGTGTCCTTAATGTAAGCATTTAGATAACATCTGTGCAATTTTATGCCTGCACATATTTTTATAACTGAAAGAAAATTTTCATACTCATAGAAATGGTCTATATAGATAATATTTCATAAATGGTCATATGAACTTGCCCAAGTACTTTCTGAGACAGGGGAAATATTAAGTCTGTTTTTCTTTAACATTTCATTAATGAGTTGAAGATAAGTCAACAGCAGAACTAAACTCACACATAGCATTAAATTGGAAAGTACTATACACTTAACTGAGGACAACAGCAGGGACATCACAAGTTAAGGAAATACAAGTTGGGAATAATATATATATATATATGAAGAAAAGAACAGGATGATACATCTGGGGGAAAATAAAACAAAATCAGGACAGTACAACTGAGGGGAACTGTGAACTGAAAGAGATTTAGGGGTAGTTGTGAACAATAAACATGGAAACAAATCTAAGTCAGAGACAGAAATAACAAGGATGCACCTTATTGAGCTGCAGTAATCTTCCTTCTTTAAACAGTTAGTCCCCAGCAGATACCCAGTCCATGTACTTATTTCTATTTTTTGTGCAGTACTCTGAAGGATAAAGTAACTTTATTATCAGAATGTATGTCCCCATAAGGTCTTGACTGATTCATTAAGTTTTCAATGGTTTAAGATTCATTTTGGGGGGTCTGCCCCAGATAACAGGAGAATAACTAAATTACTATAAGGAACAATATGATATCGAAAGATGACCTTACTAACCTATCTCTGAAATCTACAGTTCCTAATTCAGTATTTCCTCACTTCAGAAACTTGAAAACATTGTTTAGCTGAAATTGTTTTACTCTGTTTTAAGAATGTTTTCAGATTCTTAACCTCAGAACAACTTTTCTACTTTCAAAGATTTTATTTTCGTAGCATAAATATAAAAAGATATTGGTGTGATGTAATATGTGGCACAAGGTGAAAGAAGTTTTTATACTTGAGAGAATTTCCATTTTTAAAGCCATTTCATTCTAATTATTATGAAATTACTTAAGCCTGCTTATATTGCACTTTATCTATCAAACAACATTTCAAAATACATTTCCGCATCTTGATATTTTCTAAATATTTAATTTCTATGTGTTTATATGCAATATATTTATTGACCTTGTCTTCCTAATACTGCATAGAGTAAAAAACAGGTGCTCCAGTTACATAATGCTTTTATGATCATTCAATATTGAATTTATTGTCATCTATATGATCTGTCAGGTGAAGAGATTTGACCATTGATACACACAAAACCAAACACTTCCCCATAAAACATTTTTTTTTTTTATTTTAACAGGGGACAAAAAACATAGCTATTTTTTTGTCCTAGCTACTAGGACAGAGTTTTTAAGTAAGATGAGTTCTATGACATTAGAAGGAGTTTCTTTGTACACCTGCCAGCAAGAGAGAAAACTACAAATCATCTAAATAATGGCTCTAGCAAAAGCTGCCACAGTCAATCCTGCGTATTCTAAACTGTTCAAATGCAAGTGACCTCTCATCCAGAAGTTGCTTAGATACACAAACATGTAACTATGCTCATAGTGGTGATTCATGCCTCTCTGTAAATGAAGAGAGATAGCTTACAATGAAATAAAATTAACTTCCTACACATTTATAAGATTGGATTCATACCTATTTATTGAGAACTAAGAATTTTATAGAGAATTGTACTAATGCTTCCCTGAGCTAGGGGAGTATCTGAAACTTCAGTACAAACATGCCTGTTTATTTGGCTGCAATGTTGTGTAGGAAGTCCAAGTGGCTTCTAGCATTGCAATTAAACTACTTTGGCTACTAAATCAAGTTTAGCTATAGGAGTACACCGACTCATGTGAGGCACTCTTGTGAGAAAGAATGGAATTTCAACTCTAATGTCAATAAACTTTAACCAGAAGAAAAAAGGTGAAGGTGAAAATTTCTTCTGAGTTTATAATAAATTCTGTCATGGAGGGAGATTGACATTTTTATTTAATTGTGATTTTTAACTCAACTATAAAACTGAAACTGAACTCCAGACTAATATGCATCCTGAACCAGAAAGAAATAATGTAATTCACGGATACACCTTTCTTGCATTGTAAACCTTGTACGCACATGTTTTTAAAATCCATGATTTTACTTGTGTATTCATGTCACTATTTTTCCATGTATTTCTCATTCTGGGAAAAACAAACAAACAAACAAACAAACAAACAAACAAACAAAAAAACCAACCAAACAAAAACAAAACAAGGTTGCAAGAAGACAGATTTAAATAAACTCATCTTTCAGATAATTGGACTTCCAAAAGAATTTTGTGAATGTAGGAAGCTAGGTTTGGAGAGAGGGAAGATTTAGAAACCAAAAACCACTTTTAATGACTTTAACAAAGATCTGAGCTAAGGTTCTGGTGTGCTGCTCTTCTCCGCATGTAGTCTCACTGGTACTTCAATTGTTATTTCTGCTGAGGTGCAACACTACATCTAACGCAAATTCTCATTAATTTGAGTTGTGTGCTGTTCCAAGAACATTAGTTTTTTCTAGAAATATTTCCCTTCTTATCATAAAAGCTTCCTTTAGAAACAGAACCCTTCAGTCTCAGAACTGCACATATTTTCCCATTCCGTTCATCGCTGAAACTGGGATGTTAATAAAAGAACTTATTTTTACTATTTTAACTGTCCATTTCTTTGCAAAACTTCACTATTGGATAGCCTTTCTTAAAGAGAAAAAGCAGTTTGTATACCCCTCATCCCACAAGCCACAACCTGGCATGGCCTTTTTTTAACTGACAATGTCAATTTGAATCTAAGTTACCATCTGATACTTTTCATGGTTTTTTTTTATAATCTGTATCTATAGCCTTGCTTTTTACCGTGCCGTTTCAGTGCATCTGAAGACATAATTATTAATGTTTTTAAAGCTGCACAAAATATGTGTGTGTGTGTGTGTGGAACACAGTTGAAGAATGAATGTTCACAATTTAATTAGTTCATTTTCAAGAAATACAGGAAAACTTAATGCTAGATAAATAATTTTCATTATAATTCCTCCAAGAACAGGCAGTAAGGGTAGCCATTATATTTGGATAATCTGTTCAATTAATCTACTTCAGATTTAGCTATTTTTTAATACAAGTGACAGCTATCGAGATACTTCATCCTCTGGGCAGATTGTGACACTCCATATTTTGGTACCCGAATGAACAGTCTGGTCTTGCTCTGTTTCTTCTGAACTGTTGAGTGGATTTCACTGGCCAGTTTTTCCTGAGTCACCATTTATCTTACAGTAGCCAGAGAGAACATACCCCTGCCATGATCTGTTCCCAGGGAAAAATTCAGTGTGACTGGAACAGAAGCCATCTCATGGCTGAGAGCAGTTAGCTCTCACTTGAACATCAGCTCTTCTTCTGTCACTTCCCACTGCACTTAACTGGATCCATAGATCAACGATGAGATACAACATGAAATGATGACCAAATTGCAGTCACCATATACAGTACTCACAGGGTAAAATCTTTAGCTTTATAAAGGAGGATGAACGAGACCTTTGTGAACAATCTCAAGGGAAAGGACCAGCCAAACTCACAAGTTTGTAGTGCCTCACTCAGTGGGTTTAGGGGACAGTTGTTGGATTTACTCTGGGAAGTTCACAGGAAAAATAACAAAATTCTTGGACAGTTCAAAAATAACTTTTATTTGCAAACTTTAGGACATTCAAATGGAATAAGACACTTGTGAAAGTTTAACTTCACAATCTTTAACTTATCCAGATACAAGAAGGCACATAATAAGGCATGGATTGGAATTTTTTGGCCTGGATTGCATTATATTTTTAGGGCAAGAAGGTAGGAGAAGAAAGAAAAAGAGAGAAAAAGAAGTAAAAAAGAAGAAACATAAATGGTCACCACCCTAGGATCCAGCATGGTGTCAGTTTCTTTTAAATCCAGGGCAGTGTAGCTGTCCTTTGATCTGTTTGAAACCTCTGGAACCCTCCCTCAGGTGAGGTGATGCTGATTTTGGCAACAAAATCTCATGCCTGGGTTTTACACAGAGCCAAAATGTTTCTGGTGGACCCACAGGGTCGGCTGCCCTCATTGCAGACTGGGTCAACATCTGACTTCCCAAAAGCACGTGGGTTGTGTAATGCTGGGCAAGAAAGGCTCAAGGAGGGAGAGGGGACGGCAGTGTGGCATCCCACCTACTCAGAGCTCACCCTATTCCCCCACCACTTCCGACCCTGTTAGTTTGAACCAGTCAGCCATTCCTCCCATCTCCTACAAATTCTCTCTGCAATGTCAGTCTTCTGGTTTCGAAGGACAGATTTTAAACTCATAGTGCTTTTTCAGAGTTAAGAGTCTATGCATGGATTTAAACATGAAGAGGTTTAAAGTAAAAAACTACTAATAAT
Organism: Formicarius rufipectus; assembly: GCA_013399695.1. Taxonomy (NCBI): domain Eukaryota; kingdom Metazoa; phylum Chordata; class Aves; order Passeriformes; family Formicariidae; genus Formicarius; species Formicarius rufipectus. Next base: position 44,097 of record VXAU01002184.1, read on the forward strand.
ATGAAGGAGAAAAAGGTATGTAACTTTTGGAAAGTACCAATTGCCTTCAGCCCTCTTTTACTTTTTGGAATTCCTGGATCCCTGAGATATTTTAACAGAAGACTGTGTGGCTTTGGTGCAGAACATAACTGGTTCAAAATAGGAAATAATCTTAAATTAAAAAAAAAAAAAAGAAAAACACAAATGTTTCCTATTAGTTGATGTCACTGCAGTATCTGTTCAGTACTTCTGTGTCATGCTCTTCTCTGTGTCAAATGCAACTAATTGTATAATCCACCCTGGTGAGGCTGAAATTGAACATCATAAAAAAATAAAAACTTAGAACATAATAGTGCACTGAAAAAATCATAAAATCATTGAATTTTGTAATTGCTTATAAATTTAATTGTGAATGTGAGCAAAATTTTTTTGTTTTGGTTTGCTTTGGTTTGGGTTTTTTGTAACTAGTTTCAAAGCATAAGCACTGAAATATTTTTTGATGGCTTTTTAGAAGGAAATTTATCAATGTTTGCTATTGTGCATGCTTTTTTGTGATGTATGAAGTGTTAAATATTGCATCTGGCAGTAAGATAATATTTAAGAAGGTGTGAGAGAAGACCAACTGCATCTAAAATTTCCTGGACACTACCAGCAAGATACCCTGACTGAAATAATATTTCTTTCCCAACTTTACAAAGAATTTATGAATTCTATTTAGTTGTATTATTTTGCATAGAAAAGTTTCATTCTTCCTCACAGGTTTAAAATTATTTGTGATAGTGAGTGAATTGCCAAACTTGTGCATATTATACACAGTTTCTGTTTCAAAGAATAAAAATGCTCAGCAATGTATTGTGTTATTTCAATAATCTATCCACGGAAAACTGTCTGACTGTACATAGCTGCGTAGCAATCTACCAATGAGATAACAGTGAGGTTCTGTAGAAGCAGCTCAGCTGGACCAGGGGCCACTGGTTGGATAGATGGTGCTTCAGATTTCTTCAGATCACGTGGAATGTTTCAGAAGAACTGTGGAGAATAATGCAGGCTGTTCTTCCACTGTTGACATTAATTTAAACAGTTTTCATAGGACAGTGCCCTGTAAAACAAGACACACTGGTGCCTGCAGTCTGTGAAACAGTCCTGCTGTTGTCTTGATCTTTGCTCGCCATTAGGTATGTACTTTCATTTCAAAGGTACTGCACCAAAGTCCAGGCTTCCCAGAGTTGAAGTTTTTCAACACTCACAGACATAAAGCTCCAGCTGACGTGTCTTGTGTTGGTAGTGCTCCCAGGTCAGGATGTAGCGTGAAATAGGAGACCCCCCAGATGTCCCTTCAAAACATTTATAGGATTTCATAATCCTTAATTACCTGAGTTCAGGGAGTCATCAGTGTAGGTGTGTGGTTCTGAAAAGACTGAAATATATGAACCATTCTTTTTTCTCTTTCTTCTAAATGGGGGGGGGGGGGGTG
>VXAU01002184.1:45576-57743 GCA_013399695.1 Formicarius rufipectus
GGTGTGTGGGGTGTGTGTAAAGACAAGAAATGGAAAAAGGTAGAACTAGATATTTTTAAAAAAATTAAAAATATGATTTTTTTTGTTTTGCATAAGTGGTTTTAGGAAAGTCTAAAACAGTATCCAAGGCAGAATCCTGACAAAAACATTGAATCCACACAATATTTCCTTTGCAAACACAGTGCAGATAACTCTTGCATTAGTGATAGTAGCATTTTATGGTTTATTGCAGTGAAAGAGATATCTATTTTAATCATATTTTCTCCTCACAACAGTATTGTAGGATTTAGAAAGAATTATACTCCTTATGCCTACAAAGATGTTTTTCTAAAGACAGATAAATTTAGTGTCTCCTGGACTGGTCAGATAAATATATTGAAGCTATAGTTTGAATAACTCTTTGAGTTATTTGAAAGGATTGTCAGTTTTATTGCTCTAAACTGTTGGACACAGTCATCTTGAACTCACATTGGCTGAAGTACATTTAATTGTGGAGGAAACAGGTGCAGATGCCATGACTCTTACAGTTTTACATGATATTTTTCACTCTTTATGGAAAGGAAAAATATACTTTGACAACAAAGATTATAGCTACAACTGTAATTTCATTCTAGAACAAAAGAGTAGCCTTAAGGGCAGATAGTTCCTCCTACTCTCGTACTCAAAATAAATACATGTATATCCAATTGCATCCAGAATTATCTACATCTAGATGACACTTAAGATCATTATGTCTATGAAAGCCTTAAGCAACTTCTAAAAAAGCAACTGTCATTAATGTGATTTAAAAACACTCCAAAAAATGGGGGTTTTTTGGTTCTTGAATTTTTTCTAATTTTGTAAATTGATGGATCCATCTGGGTACATTAGGATTTCACTGGACATTTCAAAGAAACTGCTTTAGATGAATCTAAAAGTTTTGCATCGTTATGAATTTCACTGATAATGTGAAAGTTTGAGGAAATTACCTCTAGCCTACTCTGGCAAATAATAATTTATTTTTTTATAGTGAATGCCTTTTGTTTTATCTAATTAACTAGATTTAATATGAAATTTAAAGTAGAACAATAACATTCACACACATGATATACTGAATCCATTAACTATTTCTAATTCAAAATGTTGTCAAAATTATACTACCAACACATCACTTTGCTTTTAATTATTCAACAAAATAGAGTGAAGAAATATCTTTTAATTTATAAGTCTGATGGTGCAGTATAATGGGTTTGCATGGCACGTTTCTGGAAACAAGGGGACTATAAGTTGCCAGAAGCATACCCTGTGTCTGATGGAGACAATGCCAGACAACTCCAAGCCACAGCTAGCACTGGCCAAGGCTGAGTCCACCAGTGATGGTGGACTCACAGCCTCTGTGATAACACAGTTAAAGAAGGGGGGAAGTTACTCTGCTAGAGAAAATTGCAGCTTGAGAGACAAAAGAGAATATGTGAGAGCAATAGACCTACAGACAGCAACATCAGCGAAGAAAAAGGAGATGCTCTGGGTGTAGGAGCAGAGATGCCTCCACATTCCGCGGTGAGGCAGTCTGCAGCCCATGAAGGTCCACAATAGAGCATATATCCATCTGCAGCCCATGAAGGACCCAGGACTGGAGCAGGTGGATGCCTAAAGGAAGCTGTGACTCAGTGGAAATTCCATACTAATGGAAGCTCCTGGTTGGACCTATGTCCTTGTGGAAAGAGGTGCCCACTCTAGAGCAGGTTTGCTGGCAGAATTTGTGACCCCACAGGAGATGAGCATCGGAGAAGTCTGTTCATAAGAACTGCATCCATGGAAAGGGTCCATGCTGGATCAGTGAAAGAGTGTGAGGAGTCCTCCCCCTGAGGAGAAAGAAGCAGCAGAAATGACTGACCACCCTTATTCCCCATTCCTCTGCATTACTGGAGTGGAGAAAGTAAAGAATTCATGAGTTAAGACCCAGAAGCAGGGAGGGGTGCGGAAAAGGTGTTTTTAAGATTTGGTTTTATTTCTCATTACCTTACTGTGACTTGATTAGCAATAAATAAAACTACTTTCCCCAAGTCAAGTCAGGTTTGCCTGCTATGGTAACTATTGAGTGGTCTGTCGTTGCCCTTGTCTTGACCCACAAGACTTTCATTCTATTTTCTCTGCTCTGTCAAGTTGAGGAGTAGAATGATAAAGCAGTTTTGGTGAGCACTTGGTGTTCAGCCAGGGTTAACCAACCATAGGGAGTATATAAAATTAGTGTATTATTTGAAAGTGTAAACTGCAATTAACATTTGGAAAATTAATTCATTTTGTTATGACACTGATAATAAGGCTATAGATTTATACATAAGTACTTTAAAGAGAATAAAAATATTATTGTTCAATCCATGGTTAAAATTTACCGTATCTTAGTACTTTTTGAACTTTGCTACCACTGACTACCACCATGGTACAGCAGCAACCTTGAAAATAACTTTTTTCCAAAATTTTCATGACATTACAGACATAATATTGTGTAGTATTATAATTTGTCATTATATGTAGACACATTCCTTTCTAAAGGAAAAAGAAAAAAAAATAATCTACATTTTTATCCAGAATAATTAAAATTCATAAAATGACTAGCTAGTAAATTTAATTTATTATGATCTAATTATACTAACATTTGGCATATACTAGTAAGCTTTATAAGTAATACTTTGGGCATTAGCAGGAAAAAATAGTAATTAATTCTCAGACATCAATAGAACTTTCTGATAAATAAGAGTTTGTGTTTGACTGATTATGATGTTCAAAGACACAGCGACAGCACAACTGACCATTTTATGATCATGCTTCATTGATCAAATTTTAGCATCAATTGAGAGGAAGAAAAAAAACAAATACGTCATTTCCACCTGCTGAGATTACTGTTTACCTAACAAAAATACAACCATAGCTAAAAATAGAATTCTTCTTCTACCTTTTTAAAGCTATGTTATTTTTGAAGGCTAATTTTCAAGAAAAAAATATTCAACAAGTAGAAATACATGCAGCTGTGCTCATTAGTTTTATACTGTCACTTTTTGACCAAACTGCTCAATAAAATACGTCCCTTCTCTCAGACATCATTATCAGCATGTTCTATATGTTGTGAGTGCTTTTAGTGTGAGGTTAAAATAATCCTTAACCTTAAAAAAAATTAAATGAACATATCTGTACCAAAACCTAAAAATTGTGCCATTTTTTAAAATTTCTATACATCTATTTACAAGATACCAAGGAGTTTCAATATTTTCACTCTGCTCATTCAAGTAATGGTAGAGCATATGACTTTTAAATGATTTATTAGGAATCCATAGAGACAGGAAAAACAAAGTTTGCAATTAGAGGTGGCAACTATTGATTAAAAATCCTGATATAGTTCACTTAAAGAATAGAAAATGATAAATGATGTGATTTTATCATTGGACAGAATGTCAAAGAAACCTTTCTCATATATCTCTAGTGTGAAGTTCTTTGGGGAAGCTCAATATGCTTTTTCATGTTTGAAAAAGAGGAAAAATAGTGCTATTAGTGTTTCATAACAGAGATGTGGGATGGTTAGACCAGGTGGGAAAAGAAGGGAAGCTAAAGGCAGAGGTGAAAAACTCATGTGATTCTATACTTTCAAATAAAGTTTTAAATAAATAGTAGTGAAAGGATCTATTTTGCAAAGTTATTGCTAAATAGTCTTTTTTTCCCCCGATTTACAGTTTTCTGAAGAAACAAATACAGTTCCAAGAATGCAGATTTTAATAATTTGTTTTCATTGCCAAAATAAGAACACAGGAGGCTAAATTAATTTCTGGCACAGCACTACTGAATGCAGTGAAATCACACAAGGGGTGATTTTGAAACATAATGTTTAATGGACTTAAAATTCTGGCAAAAGTTTCTCCCGAACCTCATTATATAAAATGCAGACTGGAAAAAAAAGCAAAACAAAAACAAAAGCATTACAAAGTAAAGGAAAAAAACGCCAACAACTCAAAACCAGGGGGGAAAAAAAAGCAATTAGGATATGAAGCAATGTTTTGAGTCTTGCACTGTATTAAAGCAAAACAAACAGAACAAAACATGGTTACAAATGACCCAATCCTGGTTTCTAAACAACAATAGCAAAATGTCAAATGAAAAGAAAGAGCAAAAAATTCAGGTAGCTTAAGTAGAAGCCTGGGTATAGTGATCCTCTGCTCTAGATTACTGCTAATAAGGAGTAACTGCTCTGCAGCCAAGCAATGAAACCATTGTAGTGAGTCAATAATTCATAAAAGAGGTAAATTGTAAACCACTCACAAAGAAGTGAATCAGCACCACATAAAACAACTGTCAAAATATTTCTCCATGTCTAGTTTAGTAATAGCGAATCAATCTTTTTCCTGATTATCTTTTTTTTTTACATAATAGACTAATCTCTTCTGCATGACAAGAAAGAATGCTAGAGATGAGCATAACCTGTTTCATTTCCACTTCATTGAGTGCCAGAAACCAGGCAATGCCTGGAAAGTACAAGGACAATCCATTCTTCCTTGAAACTGTACAGTTTAAAAACTCCTGAAATAATATAGAAATGTTTTAGTCAAAACTTATGTGAAATTAAATAAGCTTTTTGAGTGGATCAACAGTGTGTTGGGAACTTTGGATTTGTATTTGCAGCTTAGCAGAGGAGGGAATTCTTCCATACTCTACATCAAGTCTGTCATTCTTACATAACTAATAATTACTTTTTTCCTTTTTTTTTTCCTTTGACTCCTCATTTTGATTCTGGAGACAATGTAATCTGACACTAAAATCAATGCAACCGAGCATACTAATTTGAAAAAGTTGCTAGTGCCACTACAAAAGCTAATGGAGGATACAAAAGATTTAATTTTAGTTTTATGTTATGTCAACTTTTTATTAATAATTTCAGTGAAGTGTCTGTACTTCTGGTACCCAGTTGTAAAATGGAGATAATACTTCTCTGCCTCTTTAGAGAATTATTTGCTATTCATACAGGGCCAAACTTTTATCCCCCTTCCATCAGCATTCAGAAAAAAGCAGAAACTTTGGTTTTCATCTGCTTTATTATGGCAAATAAAAGATGCACCAGCTTTTATACCAAAATCTGTTTTGGTATATTTTATACCAAAATAGCCTCCTAGTTTCCCTGTCTTCAAGGCTTCAAGTCCCCATAAAGTACAGTGATTACCAGAACATGAGTACAATTTATAAACTATTTCAAGTATAGGACGTTCAAGTGCATTAGTTTAACTCATTTATACACTACCTCTTTCTACTGACAAGGAGCAGAAAATCATCACACTCTGTATTATCAGGAAGACAGCTGTATGGCACTGTAACAGGCCCTAGAAAGAGTTCATGTCGGGAGCCAATGTTCATTGTATTTTCCAGAAAAATTTTCTATGTGATCTAGTCAGTGATTTAAAGTGTATGTAAGTGGTTTTCAGTGAATATAGGGGAAATGCTTGTGGTATAATGAAAGTTAGTGGTTTGATCTTACTTTTACCAATTATAAAGTTTTCATAGTGCTTTTGAGGGGAAGGGTTCAGCAGGAAGTGGAAAGAAATGCAAATATTTCAAACATGGAAAAGTTTCTCTATTGAAACCTTGGAAAATATTTCCTCCTTGTTGTTACTTTAAGTACTTAACTAGGAACAGGACTTTGAACTGACTAACACTAAACTATTTTCATTATGACTGAAAAAAATATTAACAATGTTTTTCAGTTCTAAAAGTTAGTTTTTAAAAGCACTGTCTTAAAATAATTTATAAAAATATACCCTAGACATATAGTTATTTTATCAATATGATTTACAAGATCAGGCCTTAGAGCAACTGTTAATCTAAAAATGTTATTCCTGGGCAAAACAGCAGTGCACCCTATAAGCCTAAACTGTCCTTGAATAATTGAAACCTAGTCTAATTATTATTACTTCAGATATAATTGTAACAGAAAAAGAAAGGTTAAAATTGACATACACACTTTTTTGAGTGTCTACTCTTTTTCTTGCTTCTATATCCACCCTGCCTGTACTCTTCCATGCCAGATCCTGGCTCTCCTCAAGACTCCTGATGGAATACCAAGCTTGTACTTCTCTACACTACATCATTGTATTAGAGTGCTAAATACCTTATTCTACCTGCAACAACCACTCATTATTGTTACCTACATAAAACTAACTGTGTACACTGTTAGCTCAAAAAAACTGTGCATGGCTATAATGTACACAGCTAAAAAGTAAAAGAAGTTAGCCTTAGGCACCTGCTCAATTAGAGAAATTGCTGTCACAGCTAAAGCAACTAAAACAAAGCTGCAGGCAGGGCAAGAAAAGTTCACAATAAGCAAGACTGACCAAGCCAGTGGTGCTGAGGCCTTGCAAAGTCAGTGCCAATCTTGTAACCCATACCAAGCCACTGTGTTACAGGATTACATGGTTGCCCATTGCATATTTTTCAAGGGCTATGTTTCTCTGCTCTTCATACTGGTTTTAGAGACTTTGCATCATATCTCAAATGGTACATTATTTTTTTTGTGTCTCCCCAAAATATTGTAATATTGTGTTTTGGTTGGTTGTTGTTTTGTTTAAACCACCAAAATGCAAGTACACTTGCCTGTACACTTATTTTTCTTGTCTATATGGCAGAGCTTTAGCCTCAGTACGTTCTGAGGATATCTAGTCCAGCCCAGAATGTCTATTAGCCACTGGCACACCAAGAACCCCACCAGGAGTGAGGGTTCTAAAAGATCAGAGTAGGTAGAAGTAATTTCACAGAAGATACATGTTTGTGGACTACCATTTGGATTTTACAGTAGCTGAGATTGCTCTGGAATTCAAGCAGTGACTCTTAATCTTTGCTGTCCTTTCTTTTTTTGTTGCTCTTAATCTCTCTCTTTCTCTCCCTCTTCTCCTGATTTCTCCTTCTCAAAATCTGGGTAACTGTAAGTTGGATGTTTTAGATTTTGCTACACCAATGCCTTGTGAAATTATTTATTTTGATTCAACGTTGCTTTAAAATTTGCCAAATACCATTATTTTCTTAAGTTTGCCAGTAGGTTTGTTGTTTAACCTCCTGAGAATATTGTCATGTCTATCCCTTGAGCCTGCCTCAGAATGTAAAAGCACCTAAGACCCTTTAAGAAACCTGTCAAGTGAGCCTGGGGCTTTACAATTACCTCCCTGTGCAGTCCATTCCCCTGCTTAATTTCTTCCATGAAGAAATTTTTCCTCATGCCCAACCTGAAGCTGCTCTGGTGCTGTTTGAGGTTATGTCTTCACATCCTGTCACTGGTGGCCTGGGAGAAGAGGGTGACACTCACCCGGTTACAACCTCCTCTCAAGTAGTTGCAGAGAGCGATAAGGTCTCTCCTGAACTTCCTTTTCTCCATGCTTAACAACCCCAGGTCGCTCATCTGCTCTTTATATGACTCAGAGAATAAGATTGTCTCCATCCATGTTACAGGTCGACTGCAAATTCTTAACAGTACAATCTTCTTTCCCAATCTCTTTGGATAGTCCCAGAATGTAGTGAATACACAACCAACATGGCAATCTTCCTTTGTACTTTATTGAGTGAGATTCTAGTATTGTATGCAGGATAAAAAGAACCACTTCTAATTAAATCATGGGCAGTTAAAATTCTATTTAGTATTGATCATGCATTTAACAGCAAAGACTCCAAGATACCAGATCACTATCTATTGACATCCCAGTCCCTTGAGAGGTAATTAACAATGAAGCAAGCAGTACCAGATTAAACATTTTGTCTGTGGTTTATTCTCTGTGTGGGATTTTCTTCTGGCCTCCTTTACAATGATTGCACTTGGGAATAAACCAACAATTTAAATAAAGATACCATAAATGTCATATCAAATAAAAAAAACTATGATTTCTGTTTTCAATGATTAAATAATTTTGAAAATTTAAAAGGTTTTTTAAAAGTGTTTTCAATTATGCTAGTACTAAATATCTTGAATTAGTAACCATTTGTGTAACTTCTAAATATTTACATCTGAAAAAAACTTCAGTGGGAGAACTTAGTTTTGTATTTAGAACATCTATGAGCTTTATTTAATAATCACAGTGTGACATTTTAAAGCAACACTCTCAAGTTAAGTACATATATTCAGGATATACAATCAATTATTAATTAATTAAAGTGTTAATGAGGCAATGTATGTTTGTGATTTCATTCATCTAACTTTTGACCTCTTGTTTTGAGATTGATTAAAATATAAAGAGGACTAAATAATAGAAAAGTGAGAAAATATTAAGTACTTGCTTCATAACACAAGAACAATATAAAATTAACGGCTTTAAGTAATTCCACTGTGCATTTAAAATAATTAGTTTATAAAGAGCATATACTTTAACTTTTTCAAGCATAACTCACAGAATAATTTGCCAGTCAAGAACTGAACTTGAAAACCCAGACTTTTTTTTTTTTGTTTGGTTGGGGTTTTTTGGTTTTTTTTGGTTTGGTTTGGTTTTTTGTTGTTTTGTTTGTTTGTTTGTTTGTTTGTTTTTGTTGTTGTTGTTTGGGTTTTGGGGTTTTTGTTTGTTTGTTTGTTTGTTTTTTGTAGTAGCCAAAATCCTATTATAATACTAAGGACTAAAAGAAATAGAGAGTAGAACAGAAAATATGATTATGTCACTAAATAAATTCATAGTATATTTGCCTGATGTATAGAAAGATGAAGCAGAAATAATAATACAAATAAAAGAATGGAAAAGATACAGAAAAAGATAAAAATGATCAAATGCAGAGAGCTTCCTGTGCAGAGTGAATAAATAAGTTTAGATTCTTTACTATGGAGAAAGTGATGTTTCATAGGTGGGCATGATAGAAACCTAGAAACTCCTGAAAGCTATGGAGAAAGAGAAGAGGAATGCCATGTTCATTGACTCTTCAATACATAAACTAGGTGGCACTGAATGCAATTAGTGAGGTATAAGTTCTAAATAAACAACAGGAAGGAGTTCTTCTGACAAAAAGTGATTAGAGCTGTAAAGCTCCTTCATCTTCATGCTAGTAGTTTACACAGTTTAAAATTATGGAAGAAGAATCTATCAAGATGAAAAGAATAAAGATGACGTTCAGAATCACTAAGCTGTGAATTGCTGGAGTCTGAGAAAATATTCTGGGGAAATATCATTATTTGTTCGTGTTATTATTTGTTTGTCCTGTTTTGTATTTTCCTAGACATTACCCATTGGCTAACATAATATTATGGGCCATGTAAACTTCTACTTTGATGTGAACATTCTTGGGTTTTTTATATTTAAAAGTTCTACCAGATAAAGATGTAATTATCACTTTCTGAAATGATTTCAGAACAGTAGGTATCAGTGTGTCATGAAAAGTATGCCAAATTCTTTAAAAAGAAAAGTCAGTCAATGAGCTTTTAACAGAGTTCCTTCAGGATCTTACCTGTTTGTAAAATTCAGCTAAAATACATTAAACAAACTCTATATGTTCATACAAAAAGACCATATGCACATTTCTGCCCCCCCCAAGACAATAAAACTTTAAAAAACATCAGCTTCTTGCTAATTTTAAAGAATGTAAACCAAAATCATGTAAAACTTTTGAAGTGTTGCATTGCCTTCCCAATTATATTTGAAATACATGAGTTCAAAGAGCATTTCTTCAGCCAAACAGCTGTGAGACTCGATCCCATGCTTCTTTGGTCTCATGCCTCACATTCATCATGGATCTCTCTTTTTTCTCCTGAAGAAACAAACTAATATTAGTAGCAGAGAACACATCTGTCCTAAATAAAGGACACATCTGTCCTGAAGGAGCAAAATAATGGTGAAACAAACAGAAATGTACCAAAAAAAATTCAGAAAATTGCCTTGACACATGGCTTTATTTATCACTAGAAAGGAAAAAATGAGGAAAGGAATCTGAACACAAAATGTGGAAGGGCCTACTGAAGCTATATATTTAAATAGGTGAATTACCACATTTCAGAACAGTTTGAACTATTTTAAAGATTATTGCAGGAAAATCAAAGTCACAGTTCCCAACAACATAAATTTCTGCCTCCCCATTCAGACCAAGCTAAAAATAAGTACTGAAGTGATAAACTGAATGTTTTTTGGAGATAAATAAAACTTTAGAGAAATAGTATGAAAATATTTTCTTATGCCAATAATTTCAATTTAATGGAGTGTTACCTAGCTTAACTGTTGCTTCATATAATGGCTATTAATGTTTCCCTATACAACAAAAATACTGTAATTATTTTAAATTTTAACCTTTTATATGCTCAGGTGATGAAAGAGATTTTCACGTGATACCAATTTGCTGGTTAAATCTTACTCAGTCACTCTGTTTCTTCCACTTTTTATATCATTTTTGCTTTTTGTTTTCTACCAAATGTTTTTGGAAATGGGAGTGCAGTTTAACCAGTCCAGAACCATCCTCTTCAAAATGCAAAGGACATCCTTGACTTCCACAGAGTTTCTGCATCCACAGCAAAATACACAAAACCACTGAATTTTAATGCATTCTTAAATACAAAATATACTTCTTGCAAACTAAGTTGACCACAGAAAAAGAAATCAATTAATTATGGGCTACATCACATTTGACTTTCATATCTGAAATGTTTTATTGGCTCCCAGAGGAACAATTCTTCTTGTGTGAATGGAGTAAACAGGTTTTGACCCAATTGAGCACATTTTTAAATGTTTAGGGTTTTTTCCTTTGTAGAGAAACATTTAAATAACAATCTTAAGAGAGTCGCACAAAAGAAAGGATGTTCTAAATAAAGACTTCCTATTGAGATGGAATTCTATTGTTCCGAGACATTGCAGCACATATTATCTCTTCCTACCAAGATTCCACTCTCCCTCCTCCTGCATTTCCTAATTGAAATCTTTTTGTGGGAAAAAAGTGATAGTTCTGCATTATGCTTGTAATTTTAACTGCAGAAAATTTTGTCAGTAAGCGACCTTTAGAAGGGCATTTGCATTATTAATTGTGAGTTTCCTATAAATGGAAAGATGTGTATTTGTCTGTAGCTCCATTGGATTATCAACCATGACACTTAGCAATTAACATTCTGTTCTCAGAATCTGAGAACAGGCTGGGAAGCAGTAAATGAAGTTTTTGGTCAGTGACTTTTGACCAAGACCTTATTTGGAACATGCAATGTCAGTGGCCATCTCATGAAACAGGATTTTGATCAAAAAAGCAGACAAAACCAAGTGCATTTCCAAAGTAACTGAATGCAAAACTATGTCACATGCACCAAAATAGTGTTCCTACTGTCAGAGAAGAAGGCAACATACATAAACATTAGAGGTCAACAAGGACATCAGACACTTCTGTGTCACACTTTGTATGATTCATCACATAGGTATGGTCCAATACGATCCCTGGATGTATAAACAGGGGATAGCACTAGGAAGACAATTACCTGATCTTATTGCTAATATTTATACCTAAGTATTTACTATATATTGGCATACTATACATACATAATATAGATCAGACCAATACTGAAATCTATTTGTGATTATTAGAGCTAAAAGAATAAAAAAGGTAAACAAGGAGGTATATGAACATTAGTCTGATGGATTTGGAGAGATTGAAAGCACCCCATCTATTTATCTTGTCAAAATGAAGAGGTGATTTGATTACAGTCCATAAATATTTTCACAGGGTGAAAATAAAAGATTAATTAATTTATCAGAAAAGGATATAACAAAGACAGCTGGCAGGAAGATGAAGTCAGGCAAACTCAAATACAGAGTTAGACGTGAATGGAAAGTGATGTTGATTCTTTAATAGAATACATAGAAAGGCAGTATCTCCTACATCTCTCTTGTTTTTATGAGAGCAGTACCTCTCCTAAAGATAGATTTTTATTACTGTATTTTGAGGAACTTAGTTCACTGTAATCGTGATGTTTTAAAATATTTCAGACTAAATANTATTTCATTTTATAATTTCATTTAATTATTTCTATAATTATCTCAAAATACATTATTTTTCCATTTAATGATTTTTGAAAAATTTTAAAAAAGAAATTCGACAATGCTGAGACAATTTTCCTTTGCTCTTTTCTTTCTTCTTCCTTAGTCTCTGCTGTATCAAATACAATTGAAAAAAAAAAACAAACCACAGAACAAAACAAACATTATTTAGCAGTATTGAAT
>VXAU01002184.1:67118-100965 GCA_013399695.1 Formicarius rufipectus
TAAGTGATGATACATCTTTAAAAAGTACATTCTGAATTATACAGAAGATCTGAATGATTTTTCCATTAAATTCAAAAGATCTTGCTGTTCCTATCACCATTCATGATATTTGATGAAAATGACTCATCAGGCATAGAGCATTTTTTAATATGATTACACAGTAACCTCATTACAACACTGTAGGAAAATGGAGAATTATCAATTAGGTAAGAAGGTTGGAAACATAAAGTTGAAGCTATGGTGAATTTAATGAGCTTAAGTTCTTTGGGAATTCCATTGCAACTGAAGCAGAAATTTTCTGAATAGCTTCCACCTAGACAAACCTTATGAGGAAACAGAAGTCAATATGTAATATAGAAGCTTGGCTATGAGAAAGTAGTGTTTCTCATGGCAGCTAGTCTCAAAATTTTCTTAAAAGATCTGTTATTAATACTCTATTTGCCAGCTTCCTAAGATTTTGTCAAACTCTGCTGATATTCCAAAATTTTCCCTTGGCTCAATTTCTTAAGATCTAATTATTACTTGTATCTGTTTAATTAGTTTCCATTTTTATTACAAAGTTAAATTAACTTGTTCAATTAACTTGTTCCACTCTTAATATATTATTCAGTCCATGATATATCAACTTAACTGCCATTTTTTGCTTATCAAATGTCCAAAAAGCCAAAATTTGAACTTCAGAAATATATCCTGTGTTTCATTTCCAGTCAGCAAAAAAGATAATAACTTTTCTGGATAATGCATTTACATTCACTCAACTCAAGGAAACTTCTTAGAAATACAAGCAGTGTATTGCAAATGTTCAAAGTCAGTAGAACTCAGTAGTCTAAACATGTTAACAATATTTATCCCAATAGATATGCATTCTTCCATTTTTCAGTACAGGCTGTTTTGTTGGCAAAACTTTCACAGTATTTCAAACACTGCTGATATTTAGAAAATGCTTCTTCTGCTTGAAAGACTATGCAAAGACAGCCTTCAATATCCTTCACAAGTTTTAGCTGGAAATAACACTTTTCCTAACTGCAGCTGGTTTTGAAAAATACTGATAATACAAGCTTGCTCTACTTTTAATGGACTGTACATCTGGTTTAACAGTGTGCCAAACCCTTAATTCTTCAAGACATAAGTAGATTCAGTTTTTCCTCTAATTAGAATTTGGCTTGTTTGTTTTTATAATTTTTTTTCTGTGATGACAATGAAATAAATGCAAATAATTCTTTGAAATCAGATGTATCCTCACATAATATCTACCATTTTCATTTATTATTGTTCCGATATTGAACAACAATAAGTTACCAGAATTTTAACTGTGATACTCTAAAAAACCCCTAAATATAGTTAAACATTTTTGTCAAGAGTTACAGTTGTACCTCTAGTGTCAAAACATATCTTGTTCACACTAAAAAATAAAACACCCATAATGAATGCAGTACATGCGACTAATTGCTGCCATATTGAACAAATAAGCCTACGTCCTGGTTCTGGCCAGGACAGGGTTAATTTTTGCAGTAGCCAGGAGAGGGCCTGGCTAGGACCCCAAGGTTATTCTATACCACCTCCTGTCATTGCCTGAAGCTGGAGGTAAGGGAGTCTCCTATGGAGGGAAGGGATTCCCCCCAGGTCAACTAAACAGTGAAGGAAGCAGTGGGGTATTGTCTGTTATCAGGGTTTCCATGAGAATTGTACCTTTCTTGCACCCTAAGCCATTAGTACTGCTGATGTTACTGTTAATTTTCTCATTGTTGTTTCCAGCAAATTGTTCTTATGTCAACTGGTGAACTTTGCCTTTTGAGCCTTCAAGTCTCTCCTCCATACCCTTGCAGCCAGGAAAGGGGAGGGAAAAGCAGGGGAGTGAGCAAGCAGTGAGTGGTTTGGAAAGTCTCAGTGGGAGCACTAAACTGGGGAGTAGCATTCCTAAACCACGACAGCCTGTAAACCCATTTTATTGTAGAATTTACAAAAGCAGTAAAAATAAGGAGAACAGAAAAAAGAGGAAGGGGACATAATAAAACAGTATATTTAAGAAATATGGAGCACTTCAATATGTTACTATCTTACCTAAATTCTTTTTTCTTTTTTTTTCTTTTTTTTTCTTTTTTTTTTTTAATACAGGCCATTGTTAGTATAATTACATAAGTAAAATAATTAATGAAAAAATGTGTTTGCAATGAGTTTAAGTTACTGCAAGAGGTAAAGGGCAATTTAGTTAAAAAGTTCACTGTCAGAAGCCTCTGTAGACAATGAAAGGTGAGAACAGGTGAAAAGATGCAAATATTACAGAGGCCAATCATATCTGTATCACAAAGCAGAATACAAATTAGTGATCAATTCTGAGAGTCTGAAGGTATTAGTATTTAAGAGTTCAAGATGATAAAGAGGGTAAAATGATGCATCAGGAATAGGGTGGAGTTACCAGGGGGAAAAAAATAAATTCTCTGTCTAACATCACCAAAGCAGGAGCCTGCAACTTTTCTTTTTGTGGATGCAGAGAACGGAGCATACAGAACACATGCGGACTGGATTATCTCAGAGGAATATGGAACACTGGGAGAAGAATGTGTATAACAATCTGGAAAGCATGTGAGATTTCAGACCATTAAAGATATCAGCTTTATGTATAATGGATTTTTTGCCTGCTTTACATATTTTCTCATAATTCCTTTTTTGTGTGTGTGGGTTGTTTTTGGGTTTTTTTGTTTGGTTGATTGGTTTGATTTAGTTTGATTTTTTTTGTCAGAGTATTCGTTTTGCAAGACTAGTGCTTGCTACATCCCTGAGCATAGTAATATGATAGGAATGGGAGGGGCTTCTATATAATGACAAGACATTCTATAAACTGTTTTGTTATTGAAAATATGTAATTTCCCACTGTGTGTACTGCATATAGATAGATACATAGTATCACAATATACAGTAAGATATTTTATGAATAAGGAGAGATAAAAAAGTCTTAAAATACCTTAATTGCTCTATTGCTCACGTTTGAATATCTCCCATAAAAAGAAATAATTTACACAGCCATTGTAGTGGGAATCTATATCAAAATGTACCAAAATCTAAACACAGAGCTACAGAAAGCATTTTTTCTGTAGCAAGTTGTATTTAGCGATTACAGAAATTCCAGGCAAGTCTTAACAAGTACTAAATCACAGAAGAAAAAGGTGAAAGAAGAAGAAGAAAGATAGGAAAGAAGATGTTACTTATCAGATCTTACTATATAGGATGTATTTTATGTATTTGGGGACTTGTGTGAGTTGTGGGGTTTTTTGATTTCTTTGTGACCTTTAAACCAGTTTTACACAGCATCTCTTTGATTACTACTAGTGTCCATTGGTGAGGTCATAGGGTCTCTAATATTAACCTGTGCCCATACTTTTGAAGTTCCTGCAATCACCTCATGCCTGTACTTGCAATACTATATTTTTGTCTAGGGTCATAGATAGCTCTCTTTTCACAGGGGAAATACTTGCTATTACTGTCTCTTCATTACAAGATATATAACAAGGCATTGCACCACAAAGCTATAGCAAAGTAAGCAAAGGTTAAAACCAAAACTAATAATCACTTGTCATTAGACTGTTGCTATTACAAGCTAAAACACTGCTCCAAGCTGGTCAAGACCAGTCCTGGTGCACTTGAAGTCTGTGTTGTTAGCTTAACACAAATCCTGTAAGTCTGTTACAACTGTACCTCAATATTCCCTGTGTTACAAGGCTATGCTTGTGCACTTGTCAAAATAGCAAAGGTCACTAACATTGAAGGAGATAACAGGAACATGGAAACACCAGAAGCTTTCTCCCCTCAGGAACTGGCTCTCAGTACTGAAAGTCTCACCTAATGTTACATTGCATTACACTCAGAAGTGTGACTGACATGTGGCTGAATGAGAAGAAATTTATTTCAGGAATAAAAAAGTAAGGGTGGGGAAAATTCTTATAAAGTTGTTTCTCAGGCCAGGAAAACCTGAAAAACAACAGAAAATATTTTTCAAAATAAATGCACTGGCACACAGACAAAACCATAACAGATGAATGATTGATAATAATGTTGCTACTTCTGATATATGTCTGAAATTAATATGATGGGCTTTAAGGTATCACCAGAGAAAACTCAACAAACTGTCTTTTCAGTTTAATACTTATTCAAATGAAAAGTGGGTCAAACCTTTACATTAAAAGTGAATGAAGCATTACAAAGGTGCATTCGAAAGATTTAGGCAGAAACTGTTTTATTCTTAGAAATGGGTTGAGTTTTGTGAACTCTGAGATTAGTCTTACGGCAAAGAAGTTTCATAATCTTAATCTTATAAAAGATGATTTATCTTTGAGAGTTTGATTTCATCATTTAAAGAATATTAATCTCTTAATGTATTTATTCCTTGAGATGTTTATTATTTTGTCTGACAATTTCAGAAATGGCCCTTCTGTTTATAGAAAAAAATATTTCCCACATATACGCAGAATATCTTCCATTCTAAACATATATTCAGATTCTGTGAAACTTGTATACTAATATTAGTTAAACACAACTCCTTTTAATTCTTTCTAGAATCTCATACATCTGTGCAAAGAACTGTTAACATTGATATGTAAGTTTACTTTCACTCCAACCACTTTTAAGATGATTGGGAGTACTCATTATGAAAATACAGCTCTAAAGTAAAAGCCTACTCTCCAAATCTTGTCAGTCATATTTTACAGAGAAGTGCCTGAGTGCCAGTAACTTCCATGACATGCATCATCTCCTCCTCATGTCAGAGCTATGGACAATGCTTCAGTGCTCTAGATATCCATCAACACTTTTCAGTATGTGTAATCATGAAACAGGACCATGCTTGGAAATGGCACTTAGGGGCTTTTCCATCTTTGAACTGTGAAGTTCATTGTGTTTTCATTTGTCTTTTTTTGCCATCTTAACTCTGATTTTGTTTTCTATTTTCTTATCCCGTCTGTGCTCTTATTGTTGTTCAACCTACATTTTAAAATGTTTCATTTATTGAGACAATTGGAGCTTATTTATCATTCATTCAAATGACTACATGACATTATCTTATTCTCATACTCTAAAACATATAATTCCATCACCAACCTCACCTGTATAGTAATGATCTTTCAAAGTTCCTTCAAATGTATGTGCAATAATTTCCCTCCTATACTACTGACTCAGTTATTCATACAATACTATACCTTCAAAAATATACAGTGTGATTGAATTTGTTGATGAATCATTTATAAATCCAAAGTAAAGCAAAAGTTGCAATGCAAAATGTATAAATGTTATCTCTGCATACACAGGACTCAAGCAATACATAAAAGCAATAAACACCAAAAGAACAAAGGACTTTAGTGCTAAATTACATGGAATTAACTTTTTAATTTGTTAGTTATATTACGTGAACAACGTTGCCTTGTCAGAGCTGCCAACACTTTCATCATACAACTGTGACATTTCTGGTCACTTATTTTCCCCAAAACACTATTTTCCATTTGATGACAGGACTGGAGTGCTGGTTAAATGGAGGGTAGACTTAAGTTAAAGACAAAATCATCAATCAGAACTAAAGAAAATATGAACATGATACAGGATCATTTTTCAAATAGCAGTTAAACAAAATGCCCAATATAAAGGTTGAACTATGTACAGCTCTAGCTCTGGCAAAACATTCATTCTCTTGAGTTTAAATGAAGCTTGATCTGACTTTATCTAAAGAGTATGCCTTTATTATTGTTTTATGATTTCATGAAAATATTTTCTAATGCAGATTTGTATCAGCAGGAACTCAGAGTTATTCTTACCTCTAAAATCTGCTATAGTAACCACAGATGATGAAGTACATTGTAAGAATTTATAGAATCATTCTATAATTCTAGACATTAAATGCAGAACAAGCATAAAATTTAAATTTAATGATAGCTAGTGGGTTTGTATTGTCTCTTTGGGTGTTGATAAAATACACTAACAACTTTAAAGGCCTGTGATGTGTCTATACTCATAAGATGAGCAGGAATTGCATTGCCTGAAGGGCAATATCAGGAGTTATACTGCTGTTTGCAAAGGGTAATAGTTCCTAAGTCCTAGGAGAGTATGATGAATTAGTGAGTTTTCTGCTCCTTTATGAAGGGTATAGTCAGGTCCTTTTATTTTAAAATCAGTCCTCAATATCCTTACTTCTGCTTTCTAAACCATTACTTTTGAAGCTACAGTGACCAGCTGGTCATGGGAGCTAATTCCCCTTCTTTATTCTGGTCTCATGAGACCTTACCTGGAGGAGTCTGTCCATTTCTGGGGCCCCAGTATGACAAGGACATGGTCTTCTTGGAATGAATCCAGAGAACTGAGCTTATAAGGAGACAGGTTGAGAGAGTTGGGGTCTGTCAGTCTGAGGGAGGGGCTGTGGAACAACCTTACAGCAGCCTTCCAGTACCTAAAGGGGGCCTGCAACAAAGTGAGAGAGGTACTCTTTACCAGGTCATGTAGTGATGGGACAAGGGCTAATGGTTTTAAACAGAAAATGTCTAGGTTTGGATTAGATACTAGGCAGAAATTCTTTACCATGAAGGTGGTGAGGCAATGCAAGAGGTTGCCCAGAGAGGCTGTGTATGCCCCATCCCTTGCAGTGTTCAAAGCCAGGTTGGATGAAGCTTTGAGCAACCTGGTCTAGTGGAAGGTGTCTGTGTCCAGGGCAGAGGGATTGGAACCAGAGGACCTTTATGATCTCTTCCAACCCAAACCATTCAAGGATTCTATATTCTATTCTAGAATATATATGTATATAAATATTCTATATGCCTTGCAGCAAGGCTGCCTGGCCTTTATTCTTCAACAGTCTGGTTCTACTTTTTCTCCCTCTATTTTGAATTCAATTACTGATTTTCCCTCTGTTGGTGGATGGAACTCCAGGTACTTTACAAAACTCTAGACCTCTACCTTGCATGTATATGCGTGCACATAGACTCATTTGAATATCTATAGGGTGAGTTACACTAAGAAGCAGCAAAAAATTTTCCTGATGTTATATTAATATGATGGAGGAAAACAAAGTGCTTAAAATCAATTGAAAAGAATTGAAAATAAAGCTCTCCATTAAAAAATGTGTTCATTGGAGTGAATGCTATTACCAGTTGTGCATGTTTCATTCCTTCAGTGATAAGATATCTATAGTTCGATATACTGCATTCACCACATCTGGATCAAAAGCTTTGACAGAAAAGGTATCCAGTGTGGTGCTTCATGTACTGTGAAAAGTTAGTCTCACAAACAGAGGATTGTCCTTCCGCAAAACAGTAATATGGATGTCATAGGTATTATCTGAGCAAAAACAACAGAATTTGCTCACAAAGGAGTAAGCAAGTGTCAAGCTGGTTATGTAAAATGTAACTTTCATATAGTCTACAAATACATGAAAATAAATGATGGTAGGGTTTTGGTGATTTATTTGGTTTGTTGGAAGTGTTTTTCACCCATTATTTTCTTTCTTTTTTTTTTTTTTTTGGTGTGTTTTTTTTGTTTTGTTTTTGTTTTTGTTTGTTTGTTTTTGTTTTTGTTTTAGTTTTAGGTTTGGTTAGGGGTTTTGTTTGTTTGTTTTTATGTTTTTGTTGTTTTTTGTTTGTTTGTTTGTTTGTTTTCTTAATAGTGTGGTTGAAAGATCTTACCAGTCAGAACTTACATTTGATATGTAAAAGATCTCTATTAGCTAAAAAATTGGTATCCACAGTACATGAGAAAACAGAATGAATGATGAATTCTAAAGTGACTTGGACATGTTCTCTGGACATGCTCCAGCACCCCAATGTCCTTTTTGAAGAGAACAACTCAAACCTGGAGAAAATACTTGAGGTATGGTCTCACCAGTGTCAACTACAAAGGGATGACCACTGCCCTGGTCCTGCTGGCCACATGACACTTAATACAGACCAAGATTCCATTGGCCTTCTTGGCCACCTGGACACACTGATGGCTCACATTCATCTGGCTGTCAACCAGCACTCCCAAGTCCTTTTGCATTGAACATCTCTAAAGCCACACTTCTCCCAGTCTGTAGCACCATCTGGGGTTGCTGGGACACAAGTACAGGACCTTGCACTTTGCCTTATTGAATTGCATACAGTTGTCCTCAGCCCATCGATCAGCATGTTCAGATCCCTCCATAGAGCCTTCCTGCCATCCAGCAGATCAACACGCCTGCTCAACTTGGTGTCATCTACAATTTAATGAGGAAACATATTAGAAAGGATTATAAAGAGTGTGTCTGTGTACAATCAAGACAAAAAAATACATCATTTATTTGTTATAGAGCATAGTCAATTATGTTATATGTTATTTTAGGAGAAAACATAGACTAGTGGGAGAAAAAAAAACAAACCACAGTGGCATAGAAGAAAAAATCAGTTAGTGGACATTGACTCACAACAATAATGATATTATAAAAAAAAACACATGGATATGAGAGAAAAAATTATTCTAATAGATCAAAATTATTTTCAAAATGCTTATAATTTTTCATTTATTTTTCAGCCATCATTTTTCTCCAAAGTCAGTTGTTCTCATGTTAATAATTTATTAACAACCTCTCACCAAAATTAGAGCTACTTAGTAATCTTTTCATGAAGGCAAATAATAATAATAATAATGGCCACTTGCTTTCAGTATAAATCAAGACTCAAATGATAATTTCTGAAAAAGGAAATGAACGTGCGATGAGCAATACAATGGTTATAAACTATTTATGAAAAGAAATTTAACCCACAAATTAAGAGCTAATGGGTAAAATATTGCTAAGCTTAGTCAGGTGAGTAATGCCATCTATTTCAGTACAACTTATACAAGTAGAGCTATATGGTCTGACTAAAATGAAACCTTAGGCAACATCCGTAGCAGCACTAATGCATGATAGATGATCACCACAACAGCAATTAAATACACTGCAGATCATATAGTATGTGTTCATTTTTGTAGCCCATCTACTTTCCCCAACTCCATGACCCCAGTTGCTGATTCAATAGTAAAGGCTTCACTGATATGGCTAATTTCAGAATAAGTAGTTTTCCCACTCTCTTCACCTCTATAATTACTTGCAAGGATAGAAAGCTTTTTCTGGGGATCTAACATCAGTCCCAAATGGTTGCGTGTTTGCCATTTTGTGTATGTTTGATATGAGGTGTTAATAAGAGACAGTTACCTGTAGCACACTCCTAGTTATAAGTCAAATAATATTTTTGCCTCAAAACAGACAGGCTTTGGGTTATTTTTTTTTGCACTTTAAAAATCTCCCAGAGATTTTTCTGTGATTTAATCATTTACTCTCATCATAACCTCATTGTATCACTTGAAACAAAGCTTCTGCTTCAAAATATAGGATAAAAATTAGTTTGGAGAGTTCTAACTGGTTTTGTTGCCAATGTCACTCTTTCTACTGCAGTTAAACCAACTTTTCCAGAGAGGTATTCTAATGAATCTGTTGTACTTACTTAATTTTGATTTTGATTTTGTTTATGTACAGTTCGGGCATGTTTTCTTGCAATGTTGCACCTGTTAATTTCAGTGAAATTAAATTATGGAAAAAACATTCTTAAAATAACTGCTCAGTTATACAATAAATGTACTGTCAGGACCATGTACATTTATTTAAAACTGACATCAAAATGTTCAGATAATATAATCTAGTCACTTTTAAATCACAGGAACACTTCACCCCAGTCAGTTTTAGATGCCTTTTATTATTAGTGAAAGTTCTCAAAACTTAACTGGTGACAGTAACATTCTGATATGACAATTATTGTCTTTGATACACACACAGTTTAAAGCAGCCATTCCTGAAAAAAAAAAAACAAACAAACAAAACAAAACAAACAAACAAAAAAAAAACACAGTAAAAACCCCAAGGCAAAACAAACCAAACACACACACACAAAGAAAAAGCAACAAACAAAACCAAACCAAACCAAACAAACAAAACCTGTGAAAGCAGACTGAAATTTCAGGCAGTGTGCACTAACTTTCAGAAATTAAATTTAGCCTTGTAGTAGGAAAAATTGAATTAGTTCTCTAGAGGTTAAGATGATGTATCTACCTGGTCACTCATTTCCTGTATGAACTGGAGATACCTATTACTATCAAATGTCATGAGCTGGAATGATAATCTCTTTCTATAAAGAACTAAGACTCACATTCTATACATAGAAACAATAAATTAATAAATAAAACTCCATAAATGAAAAAACAAACAAACAAACCAGAAAACAAAAATATCGAACCCTAGTACTTTCTGACATGGTTGGAAAACCAGCACTTCAGGGCATATTTAACTGGTAACTGACCTTAAGTGTTCACAATATCTCTTAAATAGTTTAAATACTGCATACCTTGCTCTTATTTGTTTTCCTCAGACTTTTTTCAAAATTATTCACTATTGTAAAACAAACCAGAAAGCTATATATAATAGCAAGTCAACCTCTCACATTAATTAAATGTAAATATTTTAAGTGATCTTGCCTTTGAACTCTTTAGGACAAATGCATCACCTTTATTTTCTACCTCACTTTTTTTGATACTGTTTCACAGGTGAAAGGTATAGCCTGCAGAACACCTCTATTTATGCATAAAGCAAAAATTAAAACATGAAACCTTTCATATCAATCATGGATAGGTCTGCTTTTAAGAAAAGCTGTGACCTCTGAGAAACTTTAGTTCTATGAAGCAATTTTCTGACATCTCAGCATCAGTGTTTTCAATTCCCTCGCAAGCTTCCATGTTTGTCAGTGCCAAGGTGTCTTTTGCAAAAACCAACTAAAATTTTGACATTTGCTTAGTTTTATTAAAACTAATAATGTTTTATTAAAACATTTTTTAAAGTCGCAAACATTAAGGCTATTCTGCTGTTTTTCTCATTTTAACAGATACGACTCTTCATCCAATGCGTAATATGAGCACACACTGCCACATTCTGTGAACTTTTATGTCCTTACTTTCCTAATTAATATTGAAGTCAAAGAGTATTGAAATATTTTACAATTAATTTTCTTTAACTGCAATGAAAGCTTATGGCTTCTGGTTATGAATTCACAATATTGCCATTATTCTACATTTGGTTTATCAGTGCATGACTGGCTTTGATAAGATGGCTGTGGATATCAAACTGACAGGTGCATTCATCCCAAAACACTGATCAAGACCTCTCAGACACAGAAAGCATTTGAAAAGCAACTTGTCCATGATTCACACGCAATGAGTGGTCTAGAAGCACAGGACACGATAGGGAGAGGAGTTAGAATTTCTTTTTCTACACTTTTGCTTTAGACTTGTTCATCAGGTGCACAACACACTTGCACTGAGCTAAGCCTCTGAGGCCTGAAGACACAATTAGCCAAGTCAGACATCACACAAGTATGTGATGCCCAAATGTTTCCATTTAATGGGCTTTAACAAATTGTTCGGAAATAACTTAATCAAGTAAGAGGTTATGGAAACTGCTTTGAGTTGAATTTCCCATCTCCTTACCTCAGGGCTCCAGTACTTTTGTTTAATAATGCAATAAAAGCCTTCCTGATCAAAGAATGTCAAACTGCAACGAACCAAAAGGACGTCAGTCTGATAATACTGAAAGAGTCATTTATGAATTGGTATTCTAGGGAAAAAGCAACTTAATGTCTGCACTAAAATTTTTGAAAAAGCAAGAAATTCATATATCATCAGGATTCTAACCCTCGCTGGATTTTGTGAATCTAAGAAACAGTTTTTAAAATTTTCCACTATTGAATTAGTAGTTTGTTTATTTATTTTAAATCAGATTTTCAAGGTGGTGTTGGATTTGAACTGCCAAAGGAACAAACATTTTAGGGACTGTGGTGACCTGTTTTGTGGGCATTACTGATTTCCCAAGGTAATAGTAACATTTAATAGTCACAGGCATTATTCAGGGATTTCAAGAAATGGTTCTTTTAAAAGAATGAATAGTTATATCACGAAGAATTAAAATTACCAAGATAAAAACTTCCTCCATTAATAAAATGATCTAGCTACATGTCGATTTATTTTTATTACTGATTTATTGTAATTTAACACAAAAGTATTTCCCAACTACACATTTCATAAACAAATAAATGAGGAATAAACAACAGGTAGTCATGGACAGGGGGAAGCTTTGGGCAAAGTATGAGCAGATTCTAGTGGGACTTGAACAGCAGAAAATAACTGAAGGAAAAAAGAAACTTGTAATATTTCAAACATGAAAAATTTACCATTATCAAGTTTCTGTTACAGAGCAATAATTCTGTGTAACCCACCATAGATCCATATGAACATTATGTATTTATCTCATACCTATGTAACTGCAAGGAGAAAATAAATTTGTTTGGACTTGCTGAGCTTCAGCTCTCTGTGGTCTATAATTGGATTAATAAATATATTCTTACATGAATCATGAGTCACAAGCTGAAATCAGAGCTGAAACCCAGATCCACAGACAAACATAAAATCATTCTTATGTTACTTCTTACAAAGGATTCTAAAGGTGTATGTCGTTGTAAATTTCTATTTTATACATATAGTCCTTATATTAATTTTACTTTTCTCCTTGTACAAGATCTCACAACCTGAAAAAGTTAATATAAATATGATTCATAGGAAAATACTTTTCACCCTAAATTTTAGACACTGGAGGTATTTCTGTTCCATGGGGGGAAAAACAACAGCAACAACAAAAGAAAAAGCACAAACAAAAATAACAAAAAAAATTACAAAAAAAAAACCTAGTCCTTACTTCCTCTTTCCCTTTATTTACTCAGCACTCTTCCAAAAAAGAATTTGTTGTTGTTGTTGTTGGGTTTTTTGTTGTTTGTTTGTTAGTTTTTGTTTTTGTTTGTTTGTGTTTGTTTGTTTTGGGTTTTGTTTTGTTGATTTTGTTTTGGTTTTTTTGTTTTTGTTTTTTGTTGTTGTTGTTGTTGGGTATTTGTTTCTGTTTCTGTTGTAACAGAATTTTGTTACTTAAACTGAGCAGAATCTGGGAAAAGTTAACATGGAGAATTTATTGCCACTTTTTCTAGAGACAAGCATAAATTTAATGCTGGCATCTTAAATGAATAATGAACACTGTTCCTGAATGTAGAGATTAAAATGTATTTCTTTTCATTAAGAAAATTGTTTAAAAATACCCTGATGAAACATACTGCTTTTCTTTGTATATGGTTTCATTATTGAAACAATATCAGCATAAGTTTTTTATTTTATTATTTTTACAAGGCATTTTACTGCAAATGATTTATTAAAATCTACAGTACAAGAAAAAAAAAGGCACAATCTCTGACTCTAAAGAGATGGAAGGGAAGATGTCCTAATCTTTTCTTTAGATATCCAGAAAAAGGGTTATTGAATGATTACATCAGTCATGAAGTGCAATGTGAGTATTGCTAAAAGAATTAATCCTTAAAGTGTTTATGAAGTGAACTTCGGTGTCTGACAAACAAACAGACAACCCTAAAGGAGAGGTGGAATTTTACAGAGAGATCTGCTGAGAACATACCCAAAATAACAGCATCAGAAAAATCTGATGCATGTTTATGGTCATGGTCTGCCAATGTTGAGCTCATGGTTTGCGCTTTTGGGTAGAAGACAGGATTCATGACTTAGCCACTACCAGGCACTACATTTTTATTAGTATTGCTTTTTGCACCACAGTCAGCAATATAATCTACCCAAGAGTTAGCTTTAGAGGCTTGGACTGAATTGAAATAAAATGTGTTTTGTTTGAGACTTGGTTCATTTGTATGTGATGGAGATACAAGATTATGTACATTAAGTTTTGCAGACCAGTGACAATGGCTGTGTTGAGACTTGGGTAGTTGCTGGGATTCTTCTGTTTTAAACTGGCTATAGTCATTGCCTGACCGCTTGTAGACAAGGCACCACTGCAGCACTATCTGATTAAGTTTCATCTGAGACAAATTTTGTTTGTATGTTTTGAGACTATGCCAAGTGATAAAAATCAAGAAATCTACTTGAAAAGTGCTCTTTGAACACTAAAGGAGATGCATCCTTCCCCACTTAATGCAGACATCCTTCACAAAGACATTTCTATGTTGCAAGCTAGTTTTATGTTATATAGCTAGGAGTCAGTATGTAAGTACCTACCCACGGTTCTCATTCTTAAATTCATCATGGAAACAAAAGGAAAAGACTATCTAAATAGGAAAGAAATAAATCTCTCATGCTCTTTTTTTTCTAGATAATTTGTAGAGTTATTTTCCAGCTTTCCCAGCCCATGAAACATCCCTAAATGCCTGACGTGCATTCTGATCAGTGAGAACTGGGCACAGAGATTCTTTTGCCAAGGGCTGAAATGAAAATCTGTGCAGTCTGTTATGGCAGAATAGGTACAAGTGCCAGAGTCACACCAATGTCACAGAGACTCTGGTTTATTTTCAGATTAAAACAAGAACTTTGGCTAGAAGTTTGGTACTCGCTGAAAACAAACAAGCATATGTAATCACAGCCTGGCTCACACTAAATCCTGACAAAGAATTATGTCATAGAACTATCCTTTAACCCCAGAGAAAAAAGTGCCTGAAGACTGTGGTTTTGGACCAATGTTTTGTGGTGATCTAAATACTTACAGCATTTCTTGTTTTAGAAAGTAGAATGTTCTCATTGTTGCTTCTCTTATTGTTGCTCTAGTGCTGCCTTTCCCACTCTGTTCAAAGTTGATTTCTCTCTCCATTTTACTTTTCGCACTCCAACATTCCTCTCTGTTCCTTATTCCAAAACTCACTTGAATTCTCTCAAATTGATCTCTGTTTTCTCTCAAGCACCTGCTTTTTACACCTACCCATTCACCTCAAGCATATGAGACAGTTGGTTCCTTCCATAGTTTTCTTAGGAATTTTCCCACTCCTCTTAGGAGTAGACCCTTGCCATCAGGTCTAGAAATCAACATCAGGAAAAGAAAATATTTTTACAGACAGCAACGTGCTTCTTGTACCTTCCCATCCCCCTCAAAAAAGCTCAAAATATTCAGGAAATATAGCAATCATACTGTCCTCTAACACTCCCAAAATCATAAAACATGCTTACATTCAAGTTGTGCTACATGGATCATTTTCTGTTGCTGTTGTTGTCAGAAATCTATCTAAATCCTTCCTTCAAAATCAGAATGATTTGTAGAAGTAAATACATACATACATGCATACATATTTCAGACATCATAAGGGTTTCCCTCCACCTCTTTCTCTAAAATAGAACAATAATTCACTGCTATATCCTGAAAACAAAATTCTTTGTCTTATAAAAACTACAGAATTAAATATTTGCAGAAGTTTAAATTTATGACTGTTAATTTATAAGCTACATAGCATGTTTTTATAATGCAAGCTGTTAGACAAGTTGTACTGTACACAGAGCATAAGCCACAGCCCTTGAGTCGAGCTCTCTGACCCCAGGGCTTCTTTGGTGCAGCACAGCTGAGTGACCTTGGCTCAGTCTTACTGAGTAGGTTGATGTGAAGCTTTGAGAGCTACATCAATGGGAGCCACATGAAATAAGTAATAACACAGGCAGAAGAGAAATTGTTTCAATGACAATAGTTGGCTCCTCAGGAAACCACAAGAGAAAAACACAGACGTGGAAATATATTCCCTTAAGGAAAAAGCAGGCAACCTGAACATGACAAATCAGCAAAATCAAAGGTCAGACACTTCCAGGAGGTGACAATCCTCACATGAATGACCATTTATGGGCCAGCACAGATTATTGAACTGATATTGAATTGAGATTATTAGAACTGATAAGTACATTAATGCTTAACCTGGCACTGTACGTATGCAATATATGTATTAGACACACACAGCGCTGCTGTGTGCTTTAAAACTGTGTTTACATATCTGGCTTGCACAGGGCCTTTTTGCATGCAGTTGACAAAATTAGATGCCTACAGAAACATTTCTCTGTAGGAAGGGTTACAGAACTGGACAAGAAGGATTACAGCCTTTTGGAATGAAAGCTAAAGAGTTCCAAAGAAAAATAATGAAACATTAAGGAAATTCATGTTTTGGCAGCCTCTGCACTTGCTCAGTATTACACAGCAGTTTTTCTCTCTGAAATTACCAATCCCTACTGTCTTAAACCAAGATTTACTGTAGAAAGGATATTAAAAAAAAAAAAAAAATCAATACCAGCTAAACAGATTAAAATACGTCTGCTAAATTATATGAGGAGTTTTGGTAGAAAGGGAAGATAGTGTAATCATCCTGTGTAGATTTAAGCATGATTTAAATTCTTGAGTTTTGGATATCCTTTATTACACTCATGAAAGTGAGTGCCTCTAGACAGTGACAAGCCATTAGTCTGTCACATTTACCTCTCTTGGATTGAATACAGAAAATCACGAAACACTAATAAAATTTTAACTTAGGTATCACCCATTCGAATTATGCTCAAAAATATTGAATTTGAATTATCACTAATGTTCTTAGTAACAAAACACAGTTGGATATTCTTTCTCTTTTCTATATTCCTTGCGTAAGAAGTTAAATTTGGGAAATAAAAGAGAATGCAAGATGCTTTTTTATTTTTTAAAGTGAAAAGCTTGTTCAGTCTGGACGAAATTTGGTAGTGCTTCTTAGTAAAGAAAGCTGCACTACTATTAATCGTTGCAAAATAAACGCTCCCAATAATTACTGCAAAACAATTAGGAGGTAATTAAGAGTAACACTTACCTTGTCTGTATCTCCTGTTTTTGAATTTGGCTTTCTACCAGAATGAACGTGTTTGATAAACATGGAATAATTATTTAAATGGAGAAGTCCCATACTTAATGTGCCCTTTGGAAGTCAGTTTAATTAATACCAATTAGAACTCCTGACTGAAAGCTTTAATAGTTCACATATTATTCCACCTTTATCACTAAACGTTATGGCATAAAGTAAGCTAACGTTGAGCATCTGCTTAATGCCTCTTTGTCAGTATAGAACTTCAGAAAGGTCAAGGACCATTTCAGCATAAGTTTATCTGTATGTTTGTGAGACTGCGCACATGTATCCTGTAGTATGTGCATATGTGTATATCTACAAACATAAAACCTTTAGTCAGAGTTCCTGCAAACTAGATGAATTGAAAATACAGCATTCTTAAATTGAAGAGATCATCATTCATATGCACCTTCTTTTTTGAATTGCTGTTAAAGTGTTAAAACATTTAAATAGCAAAACCATATTCTGCCAATATAATCTTAATTCCTCTAACTCAATCAATTTTTATACAATGTGAAGTGAGCCCATCAAGAGAGTTTATACACAAAAAGGATTTGAATCTGTACTTCTTCACATTCTGCATGAGACCTAGCTCTAAAATTATTGGCTATTCTGAACATGAGAGTTTACATCAAAGAAAGCAGAGGCATGAATTAGAGAGTTCTTTCAAAGATAGGAAAGTATTCCTTCTGATGTGGAGGTAAAACTAACCTTTTAACTTTTACTATTAGTCTGGAAAACCTTAATTTTGAATGGTATGAAATAACATTCTATAGACTATATAGTGAACCCCCAGTTCTCTCAGCTTTATTTTATTTCATAAATAGCTCTTACACTTCATCCTTATTTATACAAATATCACTTGAATTATTTTGGCTATTTAAAGCATACATGAAAATGCTTATAAATTAAGTTTGATCCATACTTAGAATATCTTTTCCTTTTCAGAGCTGCATAATTGTCCTTATCGGTGATGAGAATTCGAGTCTTTTAAGAGTGTACAGAATGAGATTTTGTTTAGAATACATCCACAGACTGCAGTTTAACCACTAATTACACACATACTAAACATATAATTTCCATAGCTCTTAATGTTGTCACTTTAAATTTTTAACTAGATTATCTGAAGATGGGGAGGGGAAGAGCCTATATATTCATAAGAATATAATGTATGTATATTGCCCTTCCAAATAGAGTTTAGAGACACTTCAAACAAGTATCAAACCTCAGCCATCAAAAGTCTTAGAAAACTGGTTCATGAGCTTAAATAATATTTGTCCATGGATTTAAATAATTACATTTCTGCTTGCTGTGGTTCTATGTTGTGAACATATCCACTGAGAGGCCTTTAGTTCAGGTCAAGCTTTTTCCTTGTCTTGAAAGCAAAACCATCCTGCCCAGACAATTATCCAAGTAATCTAAATTAGGAGAAAAAGACACCAACAGCTGGCCCTCTCTTTTTACTGGAAATAGATAAATACCTCTAACAGGTAATGGAGATCTTAAATAAGTCTTATTTTTTATATATAGTCCAGGTTCTTTCCATTAATTACACAGGGAGTAGGCCTTTAGTTTAGATTAGTTACATCAAGTCCTAAGATTGAAAGCAATTGAAAGCAAAATTCAAAGACCTAGCTGAAAGAAGGGAAGAACATCCTGAAGACTGAAATTATCTGATATATTTTATCGTGCACTATCCTGATCAGTTTAACAACATGGTCAATGAACGTGATTTCTTAATGACAGCAATTATAGTGTCTCAGACACTAAAAATTTTTTTAAAAAAATTATTTAGAAAAACCATAGAAGAAAAGCTTGGCCCGAGGCTGAAGCAATTGTTTATGCAAAGGAGTAATGGAATAATGGAGCATCAATGTTCTAATAACATCTCATCTTTTATCATCATATAAATATGAGCAATAAAACCAGGCTATTTGACTTATTTCCTAAGTAGGAAATAATTTTTATATTATATGTGGTGATCTCTGCAATGGACATTACATTATGCAAAATTTCAGATATTACAGACTATGAAAGTTCTTTGTTTATATCTTTAGAATGATATGGTATATGAAGGCCAGAGAGATTTAATTTACTTTTAGATTACGGATACTTTTCATACTTTTTTTCCTAATTTCTACTTATCATATATGAACTTATCTTTACTTTCTGTAAAACCACAGTCCCAAAGGCACAAGCTCAACTGGGCAAAGTATTTTAAAAAAATATACAAGACTCCAAAGAGTGCCCACTGACCTTTTGTAGAGCCTTTGGTTCCTTAATACCTTATGATTGCATAAAGAGGGAATGCTCTACGTGTTTCTCAGGTGTTACTTTTCATTTTAGGGTGAAAATATGAAATGTTAACAAAAATTTAAAAGGGGTAACATGCAACCAAGCTAGAGCATTCTACAAAGCACTGACTCAGCACATACCAACCCATACGACTTAGCAAAAATCCAGCCCACCAGTTTTAAGCTACTCAAAATATTCAGACAGCACCTAAAACTACTACCATATTCAATGACTCTGCCACCTTTTCTCTTGATAGAATTTGCTGTGGTGTTATAGGAATAGTTTATGTTTTATGAATGACACCAGGCAATGCTTTCTTGCTACAGCAGCGACTAGCTGTTAATCGAATGTCAGCTTTTGTATACAACAATGTTCCATGAGTTTGCTGTTCCTACAATTGTCAATAAAGCAAGTCAGACCACCTTATTTTGGAAAAGTGCCATGCCACAGTAGCATTTTTGAGTGTGCTACAATTGATTTATTTTTATTAAATAATTTATAGATTTTAACTTCAACTGGTTTGGCTACAAAAAATTAGGGCTTCTCAAATAGTGTTCTGTTTTTTAATGTAAAATAGCTATCTAGATGAGCCATGATAACTTTCAGGTAAGAAATTATGTTTCTGTTCTCAATGTTTTGGAAAACCCTTAGACATCTGGTTCGGCCAGCTACCACATCACAGAGTCCTGCTGGCTATCATTTGTCACTTCTATTGCTTCTGCTAAGCTCAAAAATTTACTCTTATTACTTTTCTACATGTTCCTTCTGAATATGGGGTTGTTTGGAATAAATGGCATCACCAGAGAACTTTATCACATCTATGTTTTGCATGGTATTTATAGTTTGCCCTTTATATAACAAATGGCTAGTTTTATACATACACTAAGGTCCAATGTATTTTTTAAAAATTTAAACTAATTTAGTGCAAAGTTTGCTGAAATTTAATGAGCACTCAATTTACTGACCTATTGCTGTCTACTAGAATTTGAGTTAGAATTAATTGGAATTAATTTTGCCTTTACCTGTCATTATTTAGGTTCCCACCTTCTACAGCAACACTAACCTCAGGAGCACTGAGCTTGCCTTTATTCTCTTTCGATTAATCAGGAAAGAGCTGATTAACCAAGCCTCTGAAAGTCATATTTCTTAACACGCTGTCTAATTTGACCATAGGAAAACATATCTTTATCTGAAAACTTTATTAGCTAAATAGACATAACAAATATATTTCTTACAGAAACTTAGTTATAAGTTACAGCTCCCAAACTCTTGTTTCAAGGTGACTTAAATCAATTTCTGTCAGTTTTAATCAAATTAAAATAGTAATACTTCAGCCCTGAATTGGACCATCCAGGCTAACTTATGCAATGGTTTAAATAAACAGTTTACATTCATGTCTTCAAGGAAATGGGGGCAAATATTCTCATAGTCTTTAAGACCACTCAACAGCAAAAGCTATGAGGAGTTCATGTCTGTCTAACAGCAACCATAAGGAAGATTAAAAATCTTTGCTTTATATATTCCATAAATAAATATTTCCTTTTATATATATTATGGCTCTTTCCTTCTACTGCTTCCAATTATCTCCAACACAGATATTCAGTCTGGTGCTGTCTGTCTGTTAACTGGATTTTTCTTGAACCCAGGTAAGCATTTTGCAACTTTACCACACTGGCAAAGAGGTCTGTATGGTCATCATCTACTTACTGATAAACCNTTTACCAGTGAGCTGAAAAAAAGTTGTTGTATATCTTTTTATTATTATTATTATTATTTATTTCTGTTTATTATTATTATGGCACCTAGTTCTTGTGAATGGCTATTCTGTACCTTCTCTCTCTGAAACAGTCCTGTTTTATAAATAGTCATGCTAAACAGAAGTCACACCTGTTCCATATTGCAGAGTCCTAGCTTATTCTATCGGTTCTTGTACGGAAACTGTTCCATTACTTTGGAACCTCCCTTAGATTATTTGTCATTTCTAGTTCTGCCATATTTTCCCCAAGATAAAGGCACAGAATAATACACAGTCCTTAAAGTGCAAACAAGCCAAGAATCTATAAGGAAATGGAATAAAATTACCATTTGAATAATGATCCAAGAGTGTTAGGTATATTCAGCCAGTATCTTCTAAAAGTCTATTCCAAAGCGTAATACAAAGGTTAAGACAAAAATAATGACACTGGTCATCTTTCTGCTAATTTATCCCTGTTATATTTAATAAAGGCAAACTTTACATATCAGGATGTTACTTGTACCTTCTTCTTCATTTTTTTTCATGTGTCAGGAAGCTGTGAGTAGCATTTGCTTATGCCCATTCCTACAGCTTGCCAAGGTTCTTGTTGCAGATTAACTCCAGACAGCAGCTGAACCCACACAACCATTAGTTCACTCCCCCATCCCCGATGGGATAGGGTGAAGAAGAGGAAGAGTAAAAGTGAAAAAACTCATGGGTGAAGAGAAATACAGTTTAGTATGAAGAAAAAAGGAGGAAAAAATCCAAGGGGGAAAACAAAAACAAAACAAAACAAAACAAAAAAGTCCCCCACCAAAACAAACAAAAGAAAGAAACCACAAAACCCCAAACAAACAAACAAAAAAACAAATCAACAGTAAAAAACAATGATGTAAAAGCAATCTCTCAGAATCTCCCACATGCAAACTGATAACTGACCAGTCACTCAGCAATGGCTGCATTGGAAGAAAAATCCTCCTCCCCCCACCTTATTTTTCTACCCCAGTTTTTATTTTGTATTTAATATCCCTAACTAACTTCTAACCACAAGGGAAACATTAAATACTTGACCAGTTCCTAAGGTGGTAATGTAGTCACTTTGCCCTGTCCTATTTCATGTCTCCTATACAGCTCCCCAGGATGGCAACTGGAATCCTATTAGCTCTCTGGCTAAACTCAAAGCAGGCAACATCCATTGCTCTTCCTTTGCTTACAGGGACAGTCATTCTGGGAACTGAAAAGCTTACAAAGCCTGTAGTTCCCCAGATACTCCTTCTTTTCCTTCTTCAAGATGGGTATGACATTTATAACTTTACTGTTTTTGCAGATCCCAGTGATCTTTCAAAGTTCATAGAGAACAAACTTACAATGACATCAGCCATCTCCCTTAACAGCACAACAGCCAGACCGCCATTCTTTCTCTGGTCTTCTATATGTCCAGTTTGCTTAAATGGTTCCTAAATCAATCTTTGCCTCCTTCCAACAGGTACTGAAGACAAAGTTTCAGAATACTTTAATACATTATTCTTCTGATTTTCAAATGCTTTTCTCCAATTAGTTTTGGGATTTTTAACTGAGATAAAAGTATAGAAACACTTAATTTGGCACAAATATATAAAAATCTTCCTGTAAGAAAATAATATATCAACAAAACTATCAGCCAAGATTATGCTGTATATAGGAACATTTCCACCTTTTGTGTTTAAATTATATCAAGACCAATCTGTAGATAATAATTTTGTAAAAGATCCCACTTGAATACAAAATGCTGATAACACAATAATGAATTCTAAGCTTCAAAATATATTTGAATAGAGAATCTATGTTTTAAATATTATTCTGTTTACATTTAAGGAAACTTCCCAGTTTAATCTGCTTAAAAGGAAATAAAGATTCTAGCTGTGAACACCATTTTGCACTCCACATGTTCACTCACTATATCGATCGTTAGAAATGAACACAGCGTGTCAACCTCTGTTTTGTTTTGGTTTTTTGTTTGCTTTTTTTTTCCCTGAAAGCAGATCATTCAGACATAGGTTGCCATAATGCACTATTGATAATTGTTGTCCAGTCCAATTTTTCTTCTTTATTTACTTTTTAACCAACAGTCTTCATGATGTTTTAAGTGTAGAGTATATACTTATCTTCAGACACAATCTTATTAACCAAAGTGCTAAAACTAATCATCATTTTCTTCTGTAAATCTCATTATAAAAATGTTTTGAACTTTTCAGCACCATTTCATTCTGCAGCTACATCAGAAATACTTCAGATCACAGCTTCCTCACTTCAAAGCAAACATTTGTAAGAGTAGGTAACAATCCCCTATGAGGACGCAAAGATTGTTTTTTGGAAGAACATCATTACTTGGCAAATTGTCAATAGACAAATATTCAGCTATGACATTGCTGACCCTTAATAGGAAGATGAAAAATAAGGAGGATAATACCAAATTGGCACTTGGTAAAAGATGACAACAAGAAGCTTTAGCATTGTTTAAATTGACTAGAAGGATTTCAGGAGAACAATTGTTAAGTCCCTAAGACTAAGATGTCACAGGTAAAACACATGCTATCCATGTTCAGAGCACTAGATATGGATCAATTTTGCCTTCTGTAAAAAGATCAGATCAGAAAGCAAACAAACAAACAAGCAAAACAAAACAAAAACCCAACTAAACATACCAAAACTTAAAAAAACAAAAGACTTCTTTCCAGTCTGCAGCACAGTATTTGTCCCTGATACAAAGAAGAAAGCTCAGCTTTATTTCAGTCTGTGTTTTGCCATCTTATTTTTCCTGTATTTACTAAAAGTCTTTTATTTGAAAACTAGCAAATAGAGATAAATCCATCAACAGATAGAGAAATAGGTAGATAGAAAGAGGTGTCTGGGGTTTGCCAGATAATTTTTTTTTCTCAGATTTTGGATGCTGATTGACATATGAACTGACTTCTAATATACTGTTGGCAATCTTGAAAAGAATAGACACTACCTCCCCACTCCTGGCAACATAGAGCTAGAAAATGCTTTTTGACATACCAGGAAAAAACTCAATTGTAAAAATACTCATGTTACTGGTTAAAACAAAAGAGATTCTTAATGATAGGAAACATTTTAAACAATAGAAATATACTAATTTGTAGTGAAAAGATAAAATATACTCTTAGTTGATCACAGCAAATTTGGTATATATTCAATTCCACTGTGGCAGTCAGAATATGATAATTTACTTTTGAAACTGGGTTATGAAGCAAAAAGATGAATCACATCTTTAAAAATGTTAAGATGACTAGGAACTATTTAAAATAGAGATAAATAGGAACACTACTTAATTTTAAAACATAAAGAAAAGAAAATAAGCTTTATAGACTATCACCAGAATAAGAGTTCCTGTAGAAATCCTAAAGTTCTCACAGAAATAAATGTTAAGAACAATGTTTTGTAAGATAACAAAGCACTGTTTCTTCAGGCTTACAGATGCATTCCCATAGCAGCATTGCTTGGATTCTTTAAGTACCTAATTATACAATTAATCATTTTACATAAGTGCACATAAATTTTGGCCTTGGGAAAGATGAGCAGGTTTAGAAGGCAGTATGAACAGTATAAAGGTAGTATCCATGAGGTGAGAAAATAGGATCAACAGAATTTGAATTTTGACACACAGCAGACCATTATTCTATTAAGCATTTGTAAATCATATCAGTAGTTTAAGCATGTTATAGCTCTAAAAATCAATAGAAGTATATACGATCTTAAAAGCGAAGATACTTAATATTTTTATAGTGGATTATTTTAAGCCTGGGCTTTTCCATGTTGAGGTTATTAATACAAACCTTCTTAAAACTACTCTGAAATCTGGAGTGTAGTGAGCCCATCAGGTAGTCTCGAACATAGGTTTTACCCTGTAGTAACTTCAGCAGGAGGTTACGAGTTCACAGAAGGTCCTGTGCGATCCTTGCTAGTTTCAGTTATTACCAGAAAACTCTAAACTTCCACTGTGCAAATTCCCATAGGATGTATGAAAATTTGGATATGGGGCCCAAGAAACAATCCAAATTCTAGGTACTCTGAATGTGTTTCAGTATTTTTTTCTATGTTATGTCTGCAAAGCTTTGCAATTATCCACTCTTGGTCAGGAAAGGATTCTGGTAGCAGTACACAAACAATTTCCCCCAAATCTAAATAATGAATAAGGTTTTAGGATGTTTTTTTTTTTCTGTTACATTTGTTTTCTGTTCTCAATCTCATCCCATATTGTGTGGACAATCAAACATTTAAGATTTTGTACTTTGTAATAGAATCAAGAGAATAATGTTCCTCAACCTAAATGTTAGCCCTTCTATTTTTTTTTTTCATACTTTAGAGTTTAATAATAAAGAACAATTTATGCATATATCTTACTGTTTTTACATTCCTAAATTTTGAAAAACAAAGACATATTTTAAGACAAATAGAAAATGCTATAATTATTTCCAGGTAACTGTAAATACTTTATTTTCCAAGCCTATTTTTGATACAGCATATCCCCTTCTACAGTTTGTACACTGCAGATATCCTTATATTAAGGTATATAGCTACTTCTTAGGAAGTTTCTCTCCTCTTCACTTACTCTTTGCTTTCTCCCACAATTCTTATTGCAAGTAAGTTACTCATTTATGTTTAGACACAGTTGGATGCTGTTCTGAATAGATCTGTATCATTTTTCTCCTTTCCTCAATGTTTTTTGTTAAAGAATAAGACCCCTGTTCCCATGATGAGAACAGTGAAGGCCCTGCGTATAGTTTTCTTGATCTCTCAAATTTTGTTCAAGGAAAACAAACAAACAAAAAAAATATTCAAAAACTTGGTAAAAATGATTCTGTAAAACTTATTATTGTTGGTAGAAGCCTTGCAGAAGATTTAAGGAAAAAAATAATAGGTCATTATATTTTCCTATTAGGTTACTTGCTCTCTTTGTGAGTCTCAGGATAATGATTCTGAAGGAAGATGTAATTTGCCATTTACATGCCTAGAAACTA
Organism: Formicarius rufipectus; assembly: GCA_013399695.1. Classification (NCBI taxonomy): domain Eukaryota; kingdom Metazoa; phylum Chordata; class Aves; order Passeriformes; family Formicariidae; genus Formicarius; species Formicarius rufipectus. The sequence continues at coordinate 92,909 of VXAU01002184.1, forward strand.
CATTTATGACTTCTGAGTGCTGAATAACAAAACTAAAAATTATATGAATAAATTGAGAGATCACTTTTCCAAAAACACAGAAAAACACTCCTTGATGAATACCTGTGTAATAGATTGTCATCTAAAGGTTTATTTGAAGCTGCGTAAAACAATCAAATGTTACTTGCTCTTCTCAGCAAGAATAACAGCAAAATCAGCAAAGCGGGTAAAGTCATATCTTTCAGTACAAGGAGCTTAGTCACCTGAGATATCTATATTTTTGAGAATAGTGAACTTTGCCTCCTATACCACTACAGAAGTATATTTTTAAGTGAAATAGCATTGTCCAACAATGAATATCATGGCACTCAAGGACTCTGAAGAAAAGTAGTAACACTGAAATAAGTATTTCCATGCAGTGTGGAATATCTAATTGAAAATCATCCCATTTGAGTGTTTATTTATCCACTGAATCATACCAAGGTCTTCTGTGTTTGCATTTCCCTCTCAACAATAGAAAAAAACCCCAAAAATTCTTTTATTTAAATCTGTTTTCTCCTCCAGTGCTTCATTCTTTAATCTTTGTGTTCAAAAACACTCAGTGGCAACATCCTTGCCATCCACATTATTGGTCTTTTACAAGTCGTGTTTCTCTTAGTCTTTTTACACATAACTTTCCATTCATCCAACTGACACATCAGAAAAATTGAATAACACCAACAATAATACATAACATCAAGGTAGTCATTTCCTTTGGGCAACAGCCTGAAAATTTGCTTGAAGAAATGATAAGCTATTTGACATGTATTTGATCATGGACTCATGGACAAAGAACTTTCAGGCTTACATCCAAACACCATCCTGTTTGCAAGCAAACTGCATTTTGTCATATGCCCTGTCATGGTCAATCAAAATTGATAGTTCATCTCTGATGCAGATATACTCAGCTTCTCAAACTTGATTATTTGATATATTCAGAGAGATTGTATTCTTGCACAACATGCACATAATTGCAAGGATAAGACTATCCAAATGGCACACAGATGACATTGAAATACCTCACACTGAGATTTTGACATGTTTAAAAATCTGCCATTTTCTGAAAGCTACTCCAGTTTATATATTACTTTGTGTAAGTATCTTGCCTTTGACTACTCTCAAAATATAGTGATTTCTACTGCCAGTAAAATCCCATGTTCTATACATAAATATAGTTATTTTTTTCTTCATTTGTTAAATTAGGAAAAGACACAGACAGAATAATAAGTCTTTTTCTAAACAAAGACCAATTAAATATTTAAATTCTTCTTCAGTGTTTAAACTGGGATTTACAATACAGAAAAATTATTATCTTTTACCAGGAAGATTTTTCTTTCTTATCAAATTTAACCAATTTTACATAAGAAAAAATCAAACCAAATAAAAAAAAAACTTTCCTCTTATTTCATTTGTCTTCCCACTATACTGCAAGAGTTACCACAAACATAAACTATAAAGAGGAAAAAAATCTACACTTTCTTTATACCTCATGTTTTAAAGGGTTAAAATTAATTTCAGACTTCTGTGGTGGAATCCCTGAAGCTTGTCTTCTTCTCACCTCCACATTACAGTAAGCAACTAACTAACTCTTAATAGGGTGGGGTCCCAACCCTCTTCTACACTACATGCCTTTCAGTGTGAAATGTCTTGCAACCACCAAATAATATTGATTGCTATATTGTATTGATTGCTTGCTATATTATCTAGTCTTCTTCCTTTTTAGTTGCTACCCTTTATATATATGTGATTTAATTTTTGGTGGGTGTAGGATTTTTGTATTTATCCTCAAGTTTGGAGTTTGTGTTTGGGTTTTAGCAAATTCTCCAGATTCATTGAAATCACTTAAGACAAATCACTTGTTACTTTGTTCCATAATGTTTTCCATTCATTCTCCTTTAACATAAGAACAAGTTTTGTCAGGAAGATGTATATTCCATCAAATTTTTCCTGTCCCATAATTTAAAAGTTGAAATACTTAAATAAAGGCGTACAAAAAGAGTATGTTGAGATGGAGTCAGTGTCATATAAGTTATGCAGTAGGAGCCATCAAAGGTAGGCTTGAGTCACTAAACTCTTGCTTAGCATGTCTTAATTCCCTTATATGTTATACCAAGGAAAGTCTACCTTCAATCAACATTTATAAACCTTTAGTACAACCCGAAGTCACAGGAGTCCTTTGTTACAAGTCACCCGCAAAGTAGAAGCTGCCACTCCTCTACATTACATGAGTCATCTAAAATGCATTAATTTTCAGGGAGTGAATTCATATTGCAATTTTTTTATATCACTTAAGACAATTTTGATGTATTTCTTCAGTTCACAGAATATCCTAAGCAGTGGGTGTGCTTTCAGAATGCCATGAAGGCAAAATAGTTGGGGAAATACTTCAGAGGATTTAGATATGAAATGCAAAGTTCCTGGCCACACTATATGTAATGCATTTGGCATATTGAGGGGAAGATCATCAAAGCTTCAAGAAAATTTAATGTGTAACTTTGCCTCTTAGGAGATCTAAGTTCTGCAATGATCTCTTGACATACAAATGTTCAGGTACCTAGTGCTTGGTATCCAAAGGCTAAGGCTGCTTACAGTTCTGTGTTAGATAACCAGCTAACATTATGGGTTCCTCTGATCATTCTTTGATCATACCCATTAAATCAAGTCTTACACAAACCATAACTGAAATTCAAACTCCCAGACATTGTTGTGAATATGCGTGTTATTGAGCTGTCAGTATTTTCTCAAAGTTTGCAAGTTACAATCATTTCTAATTAGCTCTGAGTCTAGGCCTCTAACAAATCTTTTGCCTTTTACTTGTGACTAAATAAAATATGCTTTACAGACTTTTCTCGACTTATAGTTTACATTTTTTGGTTGCTATTATTAAAATCAGTAGTTCTTTAGAGTGGATGTGGGCTTGCCACATAATAGTCATTTATTCAAATGCAAAATAGTAGGTTCAGAGGAATTGAGAGATCACTATAAATGATCCTAAGTAAAGATCACTGACAACCTAAAATTTTTCTCTTTTCAGATGATAATGTTTTTTGGTGAGTAAATAAAAACTTTCCTATTTGAAGAAATAATAATAATAATAATAATATAATCTCATAACTGTAATATTAGAAAACTGACAGACACCACAGACATCTAGTGTACAGAGAAAAGAGAAACCTATACATTATAGTCAGGGTGGGAAACAAATTACCCTCCCAGCCCTTTGTATAGACTGTTTTCTTTGCAACTCCAAAATGGGGGAAAATAAGTATGAGACTGCAGTGCAAATGAATTCTGTGTAATACAGTCCTTGGGCATATGCAGTCCACCTACATAAAAAGTTACTCTCATATATTGTGTCAAATTAACAGCTTACCATGCTGCAAATAAAATAGTGGGATAATAATGAAATTTGATAAACTATTTTTTTTCTAGAATCTCGAGTTAAGTTTTGACTAGAATGTATATAAGAACACTTCTCTTTTAAAGAGCATTATGTAAACACAAGGTGCAGTTTGTAATGTCCAAGTAGAATGGACTCAGAGGCTGTTATATAATTTTTGGAAAGAGAATGCAGCAGTGCAACAATAATATTTAATACAAATAAAACACTCTTAAGTAGAACTTGACATTCACCAAGAGAGAATAAAAAGAAAAGCTGTTAATCTGAAAGTCTGCTGACAGGGACATAGGAACTTCCAACTTTATTGCTGTCTTTCAAAGTTCACAAAGCATGTCAAGTTATAACTTAAAGCACCGTTGAACTTCAATATACAGATAGGTAGTTCCCCTCTTGCTTACCTCTAGCAAATTTTATTAGGGATAGGACCTCAGCCTTTATGATGTTACACTTCAGAACAGTATGTCATTTAGCACATTTAAACTTTCAGAAAAACAGAACCATACTCTAGAACACACAGCTGCTTGTGAAAGAGCAATCCAAAATTTCTGCACAAAGTGATTCAATTATTGGGAACAATACTTAAAAAAAAAGAAAATAACAATAAATCCAGTCTCAGGATCTCCATACAACATTCACTGTATCCAAGCATTACATTTTCATTTTACTCAATTTTGCCTCTGATTTCTCTTCAGCAGAAAAAAAATCCCCTGTTAAATCAGTCGGTTAACTATTAGCTGTTTTTTTTATGAAAACATAACACTCACAAGAGTTCCAACATATCCTCTTAACAGAAGGTAACTAAAACTTGAAAATCAGTCCCTCTGCAGAGAATGCGATAGCTCTGGAAACAATCCGTTGATGCTGCATAAATCAGTTACAACTCATTTCTTTATAATATACCCTTGTTTCTGATTCATACAAATATTAGAAAGTGATTGAATGCTATTTGTTAGATAATTTCCTTACAGTGAACTCTTTTGTACAATGGCAACAACTGAAGTTCGACTATATTACTTCTAGGTGATTTAAGGTCTACACATGAACTGCTGTTCTATATTCTCTATGTAAGTAAAAATAAAAAGCAACTTTATTAAAACTAGTATCTTTTTTCCCACCTATTCTTTCAACCCAAATTCCCACATTACTTAGAAGCATGTAGACCACAGGATGAAGATATTAACAAGCCATTATTAAATGTTCAGCTTCTTATACACTTTTACAGCTCTCAGGGTGCTCAGCAAAGGCTTTCTGAACTAATGTCATAGGTTTCTGTAGCTGAACTTTAGTAGAAGAGCGGGCTACCAGGATGGTTTCAGTTAGAAGCTGCTAGAAGCTTTCCCTGTCCTGTGGAGCCAATGACAGCCAGGGTCAGGAGGGACTTCTTGCTGGTGGCCAAAGTTGAGACAATTAAGAATCATAGTCACACCTCAGTGATAACATATTTAAGAATTAGGAGTGTTGCGCAGTTGGAAATTCCAGCCATGAGATAACAACGCAGAGTGAGAGAGACCAAGGTGAGAGCAGGAGGAGAAGGAGGGATCCCATGCTGGAGTAGTGGGGGGGAAAGACTAAAAGTTATTCTCACCCCCTCTGCAGCCCATGGAGAAGCATCGGAGTGTGGAAACCCTCTTGTAGCCCCTGGAGGAGCAGGTGAATGCCTGAAGGAGCTGTTGCCCTGTGGGAGGCCCAGGATGGAGCGAGATCCTGGAGGAGACTTGCGGCCATGACTCATGGAGAAGGAGACCCATGCTGGAGCAGGATTTTCCCCCCAGTAGAAATGTTGCCCGGGGGGTGGACTCAGATTGGAGAAGTCTATTGAGGACTGTATCCCATGGGAGGGGCCCTATGGAAGCAGGGGAAGGACTAAGAGCTGTGGCCCCCTGCAACCCATGGTGAAGACCGTGGTTCAGCAGGCTGTCCCCCTGCACCCCATGGAGCGACCCACAGAACAAGAGCAATGACAGAAACAACAACTGACTGCAAAATTCCCATTCCCTGTTCCCTCGAACTGTTGGAAAGAGGGAGGAGTGGGAGGAGAAAGGTGTTTTTAAAACTGATTTATTTCTTACTTTTTAGTTTTATTACTTTTAGTTTTAGTTCTTATGTTATTAGTAATAAATTTAAGTATTTAGCCACTCTTGAGTTTGCTTTGCCATTATCTCTCAGCTGTTTTTTTGCTTTCTCTCTTTTACCTTTCCCTCTGGGAAAGGGGAGGGCCTGGAAGTTTGGGTGGACACCGGGTGAAAACCGCCACAACTAATTTTTTTTCACAATTGCTATTAATATCAATATAAAAAGTAACATTAACATGCCTTTACAAGATCACCTCCTTATGCGTTTTTTACTTTCCATTGTGTCAGACACTCAGAATTAAACAATGCCAAAACAGCTGAGTTAATGTAAATTTGATGAGCAAGAGAGCTGTGATATCTTCTATTTCAACATTCTGAATAACTGAATTTGATTCAGTAAATTCAGCCTTACTGACAATGCTTAAACTAGAAGCACAAGGGAAAATTATCCATAAAATACTTCAACCAGTTATAAAGTTATTCAGGATTAATTAGAATTAAAAGTGCATATAGTAAGGTTTGGTAATCCCTTTTTACTAAGTTTATGCTACCATTTGCATATCATGAATATATTTCTGAAATACCTACAAATAGTATTCAATGTCTTTTAAAAAAAACCTCACACCTTCATTTGGTTTTGAATTTTACTGGCTGAACTGCAGATAGAGGGTTTTGCTCTCAAAATTTTGGGTTTATACACTCCTACACTCACAGAAATCGATGTGAGATCATTTCCCCATTTTTCAATGTAATGGGAGAACTAAAATTTCCTACGTATGCACAAAACTGTGATCCACAGATTTTCACTAGTGAAGATATTTAGATCCAATCTTTTCATATATTTTCTTGTAATATATAGAGAATACAAAAAGATGAAAAAGAAACTGTTAATGAATTCTGGAAAAGAGGCTACAGATATATAAAATGAGAAGTTTTACAAATAAACGTGAAAGATTAAAGAGGAGAAATATGAAAAATAGTTCCAGAAAAGGTCCAATACTTAATTCACAAAACAATGGTTGAGCATTTTTCTCTATTGACCTTGATGAGACTAAGTAAATTACTAAGTGTTAGGGGGATTCAATTAAGGGAACATTTCATCTGAACATTTAAAATGAGGATAAATACTGTAATTTTTTTTCTGTTTTGATAATATTCTTTAAAATTGAAAATAGCTACATTTATTTCCACAAACCAGTAAGCACATGTTTAAGCAATAAGACGATTAGTAAAGGACAACATTATTTTTCTTTGTTTATTATTTTAAAGTACTTCTAAAAAAGGTAAAACCTGATTTGGGTTTTAAAGGTTTTGACATAATTAGTTTCTACTTTAAATTTTAAAAAGTACCTAGAGAGCTGAGTATAAATTGCTTCAAACTTAGTGACATTCTAAAGAATAATGCTGAGTGTGACTGTTATTACAATTATTGAAATAATCTGTAAATGCAGAGGATGTAACACAGATTATTTATGTACATAGTGCATTAGGAACTCAATGTGCAAAAGACTTCTGTGCAGTGTAGTTTTCTATGCCTCTGTAACTTACCAATCACTGATACAAACTGCAGCTTTTAGTAGTTTTCCTTTTTACATCATTCACATTTTTCTTACTATATATGCTGTCTGAAGGGTGTGCAATGTTCATATAGGCTATTTCTAAAGATCAGATATAACTGGAACTGAACAAGGATTTTGTTGCCTTAAATCTTCCCAATACCTTGGTAAAATAACAAAATTAAAACAGAAAAACATTTGAAACTCAAAATCTGTTTCTTGCAGTCACAACATTTTACCTTCCTGTTTATTCATGTCTCTCCGACATGAAACAAATCTAATATTGAAAAGCACTGTGATGGGTTACTCAGTAGGCTGCTGTAGCAAAAGGAAAATGTCTCTGTGGTTTACTCTTTTTTATATATTCCACAAGACCATCATCAAGAGAAAAACTTCTAACACCAGCACCAAAACATGAACTCTGGTCCATCCCTTCATATATAATGTTTGAGGGTGGTCACCTGCATCCCTTAAACTCAGAGAACTAGGGATATTTTCATTGAGTATGTCCAGGTAAAAAGTGAAATAAAGGATATAAACCACATGGATGAGACTAGGAGGAAAAGAGCACAAGACAATTTGATTAATTCAAAATGCCATATGACTATAGAAAACAGAAGCTCTCATTCATGAAAATGTTCACTTTTACTGTTTCTGCCTTTTCTAAGGACATCCATTTGAAGTAATGTTTATTGAGCTATTTGTTTAAAAATCAACACATTTTGAAAATGATATCTCTGGGTTCTACATAGTTTTCTTTTACATTAGAATTGTTATTTGCAATAGGAAAAATGAGGAAATGTCCAAAAGCTTACTTCAAATCATGGACACTTTTGTTCTTACAGAGAGAAATGGCTAACCAAAAGAAATGCAGAGGACAATTTCAATGAATTATTAAATATTAATTATTAAATACTTGATTATGTCTCTTAATCCACAGTTTTTTTCTGAACATGTTAATTATTAATAATAATTAATTCAGATCACTTTATACAACTTTTGCAATATGAG